>LUGF01051499.1:201435-214697 GCA_001625245.1 Calycopis cecrops | reverse complement strand
ATCATTACTCGCAATCAAAAATGTTTTATAATATATTTTTTCATATTCAAAATCAATTATAAAATGTCAGATGTCAAATAATTTTTCAAACAAATTTGTACATGGCTAGGAGTTGTAATAAATATAGAATGTTCTTTAAAATGTTTCCTTAAAAAATATCCGAAATTATGAAAATCCGATTTTGTATTCGTAACCGCGATATAACCATAATTAATCCGTATCCGAAACAATATCCCATCCCTATTTCTGTATGTATAAATACATTTCCTGGTAGCGGCCGGAAACACACTCCGGTTAACATCTGCAACTCGACTTACACTGGCTTCCATTGTATGAATTATGTATGACTTTACCGACTGCGCCAGGAGGGGTATGTTTATCGAAAATTCATGTATTTTTTGCTTTAGTAAATGGTTTAGGAGAGAATAGTATTTAAATAGTATTTAGTAGCGTGATCAAATTGATGTTATTGATATAAAGATGTGTCAGATTTTTTTGACTTTTTAATTAAAATTCATAATGAGCATATTATAAATTTTAGTTAATAGCTCAATAAAAAAAAATCTTATTTGGCAATATTAATTCGTTTACTAAAATCGATGAATGTTATTTCAAGTTTTCATTAAAAAGTAGTGCCACTCCGAATTAAGACGGCACGATCAAGGAGGTACCTCTGGCCTACGTTACGTCGTAAGTGACAGGCGTCCGTGTGTGTGCAGGTGGTCCATGGTGAGAGTAAGGTGGGCATCGCATCTGTATAACATCTATGCGGATGACTATGAGCTTCGTTATTTACAAAATTGGCACTGACTGCTCGTCTCTCTCTATACTAGCTGCGACCCGCGGTTTCACCCGCATAAATCTCGATCCCGTGAAAAATAAAAAAATCGTCCAATAGCATCCTATAGGAACATTTTTCGGGATAAAACTATCTTGTATGTTAATCCAAGTTACCATCTATGTGTGTGCCAAATTTCATAAAAATCGGTTTAGCGGTTTTTGCGTTAAAAGAGTAACAAATAAACAAACATACAAACTTTCGCATTTATAATATTAGTAGGATATAAAAAAAATCCTATCGCGTGCGCTAGAACTTAAAACTGACACACACTTAAATACGTGTTAGCAGATTAAATGATTTTTGTGTGTAAAATGTATGTATGACGCAATAATGTATGAGGTTCAAATCTGTCGGTCGCACGGCGGGGGTCTGTTCCGCCTCGCGACCACGACTTGAGTATAAAGGTTATGTAGCAGTGTGCTGTCACTACTGACTGACGAAACAGAGAGGTCTGTAGGGAAGGAGGTGATTGACCTGATGACAGTGACCAAGTTCAGGTGTTTTACCAGGACATAGCCCCTCAAACAGAAGGGTAGTTAACAATCAGCCGAAATACGTCTACGTCTAGATAATACACACTTTTGGCAACCTAAGCCAAGTTTTTGCGTTAAGACTAAGGGGCTAGGCCAGTATAATTTGTATTAACAAAAAAGCATCGAAATAAAAATTCGATGCAAAAAAGAGAAAAACAATATGCTATCAATCTATTTTTTGAAAAATAGTTGTAAATGAAATTTAGAAATTTAGTATTGTTAATTTATCAGAATATGATTTAAGCAATTTTTTTTTGGTATAATATTATTTTTTGCCAAATTACTGGCCTAATACTTTTAAGGTAAACGCTGTTTGAAACTCATAATTTTCTAAAAAGAAACCACTCTTCAGGTAGTTATTACAAAAAAGAAAAAAAAAATAATAATTATATAAGAATGTTCGATATTTAAATTCAAAGAAAACAAAATTCCTTACCTGTGGTCACGTAGGTGGTCCTGCCTTCTGAAGGCCTTCCCGCAGATGTCGCAGGAGTACGGACGCTCGTCCGTGTGGGTTCTCTCGTGGATGAGAAGGTTGTACGACTTCGTGAACTGGCGGTTGCAGAACTTACAGATGAACTGCTTCTTCGGCCGCGAAGCCCTTCCAGGGGCCCTGAGCAGCCTTCGGTCTATGTGCATCTGGTGAGGACCTGCCCCTGGGGGAAATAGCCCGGCTCCGGGAAAGGTGTAGCTGTTAGCGGCGTTCGGGGATGGCCCTGGAGCGGCCAAGAACGCGCCGGGTGGACCGTAAATTGGCGGTTGGGATGGTCCTTCGGGCATCATCCCGTCCATTGATGGGGTTCTATGATGAGGTATCAACATGGCTGCAGCAGCCTCTCGTAGTACCACTTCCTTCCTTTTCTCTACCATCATCGCAACCAGGTCGAAAGAATTCCTCTTGCTGAAGTTTCCTGATGCCCTGTCTGGCGAGCCCTTGGCTGGCTCGGACCGGTCTCTATCCAGCATTCTCTCCCTTTCTATTATTTCGGAAGGCATCATCGAATGCATGTCACCAGAATACATGACCGGATGCATGGCTCTCGTGGGAACCACGGGGACGAAGGCGGACGATTCCCTGTGAGTGGAGCTGAGGAGGGAGCCGCTGGGTATCTGGCGGTACGGCAGAGGAGGTTCGAAGTTCCCACTGGAAGCGCGTCCATTGGACACAGACCTCTGCGTTCGTTCCGCGGAGCTCAACAGAAACTGGTCGTGTCGGGATCTTATGGGGGGGTTGACGGGGCTCTCGGTGGGGCGAGGAGTGGACGCCCTGGATACAGCTGCTCCCGAGTTGTCCGACATAACGTAGGTATCATCTGGAAAGAAGAAAAAATAAATTAAATAAATAGATAGAAGATTAATTGAGTACTTAGTAAGAGGTAGCGCTACGCTACCTCTCGTTTACAAAAAACTAGCGTAAAATGACAGCTGCGCTATCGTGTTTCGCGCTGTTAGTAAGTATCCGGAGGCCCATGGGGCAGATGGCAGAGGAAGGAGGGCACCGCATCTGTATAATCTCTATGCGTATGTCTAAGTTGATCGTTTGCCCCTTTATCTTATAAAAAAGTTGATTAAATAAAAAATTGTGAAAGTAGATGAAGCGAAAAATATAACCTCTTCCCCTTCCTCCTATCATAGTTGAAAGTGGGACGTCTGATTATCATAAAGACGAGAAGATGATGATGTTGATGATGATGTTGATAATGATATACCAATCCAACTAGAAACATATTTCCATTATCATGTATTAAATATCAATAGATATTGCTTTATTAATGACAATTTTATAATTGAAAATTCTGGCAATAAAAATTCAAATTTATTATTTTTTTAATGTTTGTATGCTTTAGATTAAATTTATACAAATAGATTAAAATTAATTGCGACATTAAATAAATTATAATTCAGCTAAATATTACTGAGTGTTAAAACAAATAAACACTATAATTTCTTAAACACATAATCTTAAAAGATATAAATTCTTAGCATATCACTATGTTACTAATATTGACAATGATAACTACGTCTAAGGTTACCAGATGATAAAAAATCTTATTGAATTAAAGCAATTTTATTACAACACCAGACTTAATACTGTAATCTAAAGTAAATTTTACTAATCCTATTAATATTATAAATGTAAAAGTTTGTATGTATGTAATTGTTATTCTTTGACTCAAAAAGTAGATTAAATAATAAGATAAAATGTAGTAAACAGACAATAATCTTATCAAACAGAATATATTTTAGGAAAAGCAAAAGGATTTCTTGACATAGATTGAGGCAGAAACTGCGTTGACATATCAGCGTCTCGCGGTTTTACCTGCCTACTTTTTCGGTCTTAGTTATATTATAGCGTGATAGTAGTGATAGTAGGCCATAGCCTTCTTAGATAAACGGCCTATATAAAGCTAAAAGAACATTTAAAAATAATCTGTAGTCAATGAAATAAAAATTGGTTTGGGGGCCCTTTGGGAAGTTTTTATTAATTTTTCTCACGCACGTTGGGAGCCCCCGTGGTCTGAGGGCCCCGTGTACTTGATACGGCAGATACAGTGGTCGCTAGACCCCTGCCTGTAGTTCCAAAGACACACGTTCAACCAAACTTTTCAGCTTTAAAATATCCAGATTGTCCGGTCTGGCAGTCCCGTATATATCATTAGGTAATTAGACAGGGGAAATAAAGATTGTCTGTCAGTCAGTTTACGCTGCGCTGCTAGTCGATTCATATCTTTACAGCTTTCACTCGTTTACGAACGTAGCTCTCTCGTTCTAGTAAGCGGGTACGTTGTAATAAATAAATAACAATTGTGTGGTCGGAGTTTGTTAAGATATATCTAGCGTTGTCATGGATCTTGGTCTATGATCTCGTACACACAAATGACATGGCTAAGGCGAACCTAAGTACACTAGTAGATGTGCCTCTCGCTCGCACGATACTGTTACGTTTGTTGTGGTCTGTGAGCAGGCAGCGGCTCATTTCGGAGGATTTTTTTTCTTTTCTATAGTATAGGGGAAGACGATTGTAGGACACATATTCATGACTATCGACGTCCTAAGACTTCCGTAAAGAGGCCATACAGATGCGCTGCCCTCCTCTCGCCCCCCACCTCCATAGGCCACTTACACACCGCACACATCGGTACCGCCGAAGAAAGGCATGAAGAAGGTAAAACGCATCTGTAGACCCAAAAAGCGTCGAATATCGGTAGCTTATTTATGACGCTATGATATAAAATATTATGTATATTTGCAGCATTTGGTGCTTTTAATACCTCTGAATTCTTTGCCCCAATATCCTTAGTCCGCCCTGTTGAGCCATACGAGCTGTAACTATACGAAACATACAAGCTGGGAATCTTCAAATCAAGGGTGAATAGATACTTTCTAGGAAAGCGTGCTCCGTCGATATCTATTTTATTTAAAAAAAAACGCGAAAGCGACTGAGACATTATTGATAGAGCTTTTTTAATTAGTCTGCAATACGGCAACGACAGTATCTATTACTAAACATCATTTAGTTTATTACAAAATCAAAAAATAGAATGTTTTAATTATGATACCGAAAAAAAATCCTTGAGTGTTTTATCGCAAGTCGTAATAACTATAATTATTATCTGCCCGTCACTCACTTCAACAAACAGACATCGTAAACACGTGCTCCGTGATAAAACTTACAATGTTAACGGAAAGGTCAAGCAGCACCCGGTGAGAATTCAGATGGGTGACCGTTCAGCAGTGCTATTCTGTAAGTGTCATTTCACAACTCGAAAGCTGAATCCGCGGTGAGAACGTGAAATGATATTCTGTAAAACTCGATCGCGCCTCTCGCGCCACAGAAGTGAGTATGGCGGTGAGATGAACTATCGAAAGTGAGATTTTGACATTATTTTCTTACAATTGGTATTCTGTAGGGTTATTTCCCAAATATTTCGACGATCACTTCACCCGCGAACCTCGTGGCCAAGTGAATTCGCTTTCGAAGTGAGTGCGGTCACCTGCGTGAGACTCGATATAGAATTTGATTTTTACAGAATAGCACTACAGTTGTTTTTTGTTTCAGATGTTTTTTAAAACTTCCAAATTCATAGGAAAGCACATCAGTGCCTTTGGTCTATAATATCGTTTTAATACACTACAAAATTTTTCGATCCTCATCACTTATAAAAATAATAATCAGTAAATATAGCCTCATTAATATTATCTATAATTTATTTCGTTTTCAAATATTAATGTAGAAATTAATTATATTATTTGTTTTGATACACATAAATTTATTAAAATATTCCTTTATTTTATTTATTTCTAACAATATCTTAAATACCAGCAATAAAAGTCCGCAACTTTGTGTATATTTCGTAATAAAAACGATATATAATTTCTATCTTATCTTTTTAGGAATATTTGGAACCACAGTTGTTTTAATTAGTATTAAAACACCAGCAAAAAAGTGTTTAAAAGTCGATGAACCATTGCCATTCTTATTTGCCATTCATTTTATTTCTCCTATTTCTTTTTCTTATTTCCCACAGCTTCACCTAATTGATATCCCATCAGGATGTTTTCGAGCTTCTGATCTGCATCGGCTATGCAAATGGTCGGACCGGTGTGTGGACATTAGCGTCAGAAATGATATGTGGCTGGCGAATGCGTTAAATACCAAACTTTATTAACGGGTCTGCAATTGACAGGCATTAATGGCATATTAATATACTTGAGGCGTAAATAAATAAAACTATTTTAAAGGAGGACAAAATCGATGCTTCCCTTGTGTAAAACTTAAAAATCTCACATATAAATCATTCAAAGACCGGCAGCGCATCTCAAATACCTCTAGCTCTGGTGTTGCGGATATCTGTAAGAATTGGTGATCATTTAACATCAGATGTCCAACTCGTTAGCGACCTAGTAATATTATTCCTAGAAATATTATAAATGTGAAAGTTTGTATGTTTGTTTGTTTGTTACTGTTTTACGCAAAAACTGCTGAACCGATTGTCATGAAATTTGGCACACACATAGAGAGTAACTTGAATTACCACATAGGATAGTCTTTATACCGAAAAAATGTTATGGTATGTCATGGGATGATTTTCGACGGGATCGAAATTTATGCGGGTGAAACCGCGGGACGCAGCTAGTTATAAAATAAAATAAATATGACGTGGGACTGGTATTCCCTTCATATTTATGAATAGTATGAAGATAAAAGAGCACAAGAAACGTACGCGATTCTTCACAATTTATTAAACTACGATCTTTAATGTCGTTTTAGATTGAGTAAACTCCATATGGTTACGTTTTGGTATGCTGCAGTCTCAAGTTATACATCGTACGTATTCCTCGACCCAACCTCTAGTACCTCTTATAGACCAGGTGGGGAAGGTAGGCACCCAGGGATGTGGCGTGGAATCATCAATTATATTTTGTCAACTAGGCTGGCACAGTGATAAAGTTCGGTGCATGTTGTAGTGATGCGACTCGACTCATGTTTTTACTCGAGGCACTCGAGTCAGTTTGTCAAACTCGTACTCGAGTGAAAAAAATCCTACTCGAGTGAACTTGCACTCGAGTTACCGAGTGAACTCGAGTCGTCACCGAGTGAACTCGGCGCACCGAGTTGACCAATTTCACTCGAGTCGCCGAGTACATTTCTACTCAAGTAACTTTTTTACTCGAGTGACTTTTTTACTCGAGTGTGATTTTCACTCGAATGCCTTTTTTACTCGAGTATAACTCGAGTGAGGGAACAATCTTACTCGAGTGACTCGAGTCGCAAATTCCTACTCGAGTCGCATCACTAGCATGTTGCGCCAGGGGTCGCGGGTTGCGGCTGAGAGAGAAGGCCGCCGACGCGGCCTCTCCCTGCAGACGACGAACGGGGGTGCGTAGGAGGCGCTACTTAGCGCGCCTCCTGTAGCACCTCTGTGCTCGTGTCGGACCGGAATGGGAACCCGGTTCAGCTAAATGGCACGACGTTGTCGGGACTGTTCAGTAGGATGCCGGACAGTCCCCGGTGAGGTTAAGTCTGGTCTCTCGCCAAGACCAGCCTGTCGCTGGAAGGATCCTGTAGCCTGCAGATCCGGGATCCCCCCAATAAGAGCGGCTGAGGGCACCCGCAGGGGTTTAGTCGGTAGGGGCGTACCAACGCCGAGGCCGACACAGCCCCGGGAGCCACCCAGGCTCCCGGGTATCGTGCGTAAATGCATTCCCCTGCGAGAACAAAAAAAAAAAAAAAGGGGTCGCGGGTTCGAATCTCTCGTAGGGCATGGATTCATTATGTTTTATCTATATATTACATTATATAGGTATTTTTATAATAAAAATCTTAAATATATAAAAAAAATCTTAAATTTGTATAAACATTAAACATATTTCCGGAGTCTACTACCC
Organism: Calycopis cecrops; assembly: GCA_001625245.1. Taxonomy (NCBI): domain Eukaryota; kingdom Metazoa; phylum Arthropoda; class Insecta; order Lepidoptera; family Lycaenidae; genus Calycopis; species Calycopis cecrops. The sequence goes on along the minus strand of LUGF01051499.1, from coordinate 206,933 downwards.
GTAACACAAGTCCTTGCGGTACTTAGCACTGGGCTAGACAAACGTGATTGTTTCGTCAGTTTGAGATGGCTCGGGAGTGTGATCTGGTTGTGCCGATGTATGTGGTCAGCAGTCACCATCCAACTGCTAGTTTTCCCCCTAATAATAAACGTTCACGTGTGTAACGGTGTTGAGTTTTACGAGCGCCCCGACGGTTCCCAACTGCGCTGGCGACAATAAAACTATGTTTGTTCAGATGTTTACTTCTCGTTTCCGGACACCGTGCAGTTCAACGACGTCAAACGAGCTGGATCCTCGTGTATACGTAAGTGATTAATAAATTTAGTAGCTTGTAAGTACAGAGTGTATAATTGAATGAAATAAACGTAGAGAGTTGAGTACTTTTAGAATAGAATAGCAAATCGTTCAGTTCTCCACATTAAATTAACAATAAAACAGATAAACGTAAACTTCTAATTAAGAGAAACAAAAGAAAACTAAAAAAACAAAGTCAAAACATCTAGGTCAAATAAAAACTATTTGGACTTAGTGTTTATCTGCACAGCAGCGCAATGTAGAGGGGCACTGGAAAGGATGCCACTCGGCATATATCGGAGTTTTTTTGTTTGAATACTCTATTTGCATCGACGTCGACAGTTAGTCAACCAGTCGGAAACTTTTTGACTACTGACGTCCCTGGACATCCACATAATGGTAAAGACTTGGTATGTGAGGATATCAAGGGAGATGTACAGCTCTGGTCAAGCCGACCCCGATGGGAGCTTTGGGGCTACATCCCCGGCCCCCGCAAGGCTTTAGGGGCTTAAGATCACTTTTTGTCCCCGGGCCCCCCTTCTCAAAGCCCCGTTATAGCTTACTCTTTCACTGCCGACCCAAATTACAAAATTTTGTTCATCACATCATAACTTTGGAGTGTCAGCATCAACTGACATTAGCTTTGGCCCTTAATTTTAATAGAAGGAATGTAGAAAATTATGTATGAACTCTTCATGATGATTATTCGCAAATGAGCAAAGTATATCACTTATTGAATGTACGAAATAAGTTGGATGGATAAAAAAAATACATTTAGAATGTCTCGGAATATGTCCAGACTAAAAGCAGTGTTAACACTGAGATATCCTCGCCAATATCTTATTTAAATACGCCTTTTAACGTCTTTATAAAATTGATAAATCGCTAAATAATGTAATGGCATTTCATGAAAAAGCATTAAAACTCTGTTTGGCATTAATAAAGCATTTACAAAAATAGATCGACGCCATTAAAAGCGGAGATATAAAAAAAGATGAATTACAATCAATTTATAAGAGATCGAAACACCAGGCCACATTTCACCGAGCCCGTTCTACCGTAAAAGCCTTCTGATCGCCCGTCCCTCTCGCACCTGCGTGACTCATAGCCCGTCTCTTTCACATTACGCTGGATCAAGTTCCTACCATTTTACTTGCTCCGAAGTTGTAAAACTACTTTTATCTCGTCCGGGGCTTTAAGATATGAATATGCAGTAGGTCCGGAGTCCGGACACTTCTGTAATAGTAATCCTCTTAGAGATTTTATGAAAATACATATAATAGAGATCGAAGAGCAAGACTAATGGACGAAATGTGTTTTTTTTCTGTTTATTTTTGACGTAAAATTCTCTTTCTATCTTCCATAATCCTCCGTCTTTGAATCATTTAAGAGATTTTATGAAAACACATATTATAATAAAAAGCGAGAAAGATGGATATTTATTTATTTTTTCTCTCTCTCCTGTATATTTATGCTAATGGAAAAAACCGAATAATTAAATATACTTTAATGCCCGTCATTCACATTATTGAGACGAATGTAATATCAGATTTTAGTAAGAAGTAGTGCCACTAAACAGCTAGATTGAGGAAAGGTTATCGACTACGATCTGTAGCGTTCTCTGACAGAGTAGTGTATGTGTTCTGGCTTTGATGATGATTGTACACGGGTTCTTATAATGCTAATAAATGAACACCAAGATGCCCTTTCCCAGATACACATATTTGTACTCACCGAATAATTAACCAAGCGCTACATCCAGACTTTACCCGCGATTCTCACTGAATATTACATCGATCTGGATATTATACAAGTGGATGATCCAAATAAATTAACGATGAATATTTTAACATGCGATGGGAAAGTAGAACTAATGAGATCTAGCGGGCGCGCGTCAAAAGTAATAAGTCGGTATATTGACGTGTCACTTGTGTAGCCAAATAGCTTCGGCTCTTGTGATGTTGGAGTGACAGAGCCGATGCTAATGGCTGGCAAGACCTAGAAGCCTGGGATATATGTTTACAGTAGGTAGGTATAACAGGTTAAAAGAATACCCTAGTAATCTGTATAATTAATTGTCTTCCGGCCTTCCCCCCAATAAGTTCAGCAATGGACGGCTATAGGATGATTCTTTCCCACGGTTACAAGTAAAAAGTCGTATACTGATGTTGGGTCCGCCAATTTTAAAAGTGTAGAACTGCTTAACGAGCTGAAAATATTGTCGTATGTTGCCTTTTCGCCGTCTCCCGCAATGGCCACAGAATCGAACGAGCGGGCAGGAGGCGTGTAGCCAAATAGCATTGGCTCTTTTTATGTTGGTAGAGGCAAAACAGGGTGACGAGCTGGCCAGCCTGTCGCTGGAGGGATCATGTTGCTTGTAGATCCGGGACCTTAGAATCACAGCGTCCGAAGACACCCAAACTTTTTTTTTAGCGTGAGGAAAGCATTTACGCCGCATCGGTACACCCTGGGTGGGCCCGACCAGTGTAGGGATTCTGAGCTCCCTAGTGGGAGAACCCTACCGCACTAAAACCTCACGGAACCTCCGCACTGGTTAAGTCGGTAGGGGCAACGTAGTTGTCGAGCCCGAGCGTAAAAGGATTCCCCTGCGTTACCAAAAAAAAAATAAAAAAAAATGGTAGCGAGCTCGCACGATAATAGAAACTGTCACTAACAATCTATGGACTATAACAAAATCTGAAATAAAATTTTATATATTATTTATTATTATTAAAACCTGAGATACCTGGGATTTATATTACTAATTTATGGGGGCAAACGAACAGTCCCACCCTTTTGATAACTAATGACGACTATAGACGTCTTCATAATTATTATCCAGACACAGTCCTAACATCTCATAGACGAGGAAAAAGGGAAAAATGACTGCATAACTGTTATGAGGATAGCCATTCAAAGGCTCAACTGTGAGCTGGTTTGCCTTCAACATTAAAACACAAAATTATCATAAACCAATGATATTCTATCGTTCAATCATTCGTCCGGTTCAGATGTTAATTATCCAAATAATTGCCCAAGATAGCCGCCCTTTGTGGATGCATCCGTATATGGCGGGACAGATCCGAATATAGGAGCCGAGTACCGTAGATAATGGTTAAACTAAAAAACGTAATTATCCAAATTAGTTTATTTTGTACGCACGCCCTTAATTTGTGTCTAACTGTAGTCGATGGACGACTATTTCACAGTAGATTTTTCTGTAGTTGTTATTGGCAAACGAGCAAACGGAGCCTTTATGTGACTAAAGACGCCCATAGACATCTGCATGTCATCGCACTGTTGATTTTCTTCCTTTTAGAATAGGCCATCGGAAGCTTACACTCTGCACCAAGCGCCACAAAGATCAAATTACAGAGGTGTACCGGCTCAAATTGTTTGCGATGCAGTAACCCCCTTATTAATAAACCTAGAATAACTTTATCCAAGCATTAACCTAGTAATAAACTGACATCTGTCAAATTCCATATTAAAAAACACATAAAAAGTATAGAATTTGACAGATGTCAGTTTATTACTAGGTTAATGCTTGGATAAAGTCAATCTATGTTTATTAATAAGGGGGTAAGAGTACCTCAACCTTACCTTTGCAGGGTCGGTACCTCCGCCTCGCCTACTCCTGTCGCCATAACGTCAATGCTTGACATTGTCGTGTTTCTATTTGGAGGGCGAGCCGTCACACTCACGCACGGGGCATCACATCCTAGCCTGCTGGTCGGCCACGCACCATTGACATCTCTGGTGCTATAGGCGTCGCATGTCTCTTTCCACCAGGAGAAACGACTGCTTGTTTGCCTTCCATGATATAAAAAAAACCTAACTAGTATCATGCAAGCTTTTGAAAGAGATAAAAAAAAAGATAAAAAAAGAGAAAATATGACATAATTTCAAATTCTTAATCACTAGTTCTTCCCATAGGGCACCCATAACCCAAACCAACCGGTCCCGCACCTGCTAACCTGCCACCACCATGACCGGTTCCGAAACCTAATGACATCACTATTCACGAACCATGTACTTATATTTTGACTTACAAACATTCCTATAAATTATTTTAATGGTTTCTTTAACGGGAAATCCATGGCGAAATTAATTTGGGGTCCACGGGTTTGATCTATGGTATATATGTATATATCATAAGAAACTTGATGATGATAATTTTTAAATCGATGGGTATTTAATTTATTTACTCTACCATTCATTTTACAATTATAGATTAAGGATTTCACCAAATTTTTGTAACTACAACTACAATGGGACTAGACAGTAAGAGGTAGTGCCGCACTGCATGCTTGTATGCAGCCGAATTGGGCCGGCACGACCGGGGAGGTACCTCTCGCTTACACGAGACCGGCGTGAAGTGACAGCTGTGCTGTCGCGTTTCGTGCGGTGTGTAAGTAGCCGGTGGCCCATGGAGGTGGGAGGAGAAAGGGGCGCAGCGCATATGTATATTCTCTTTGCAGATGTCTATGGGCGTCGGTAGTCATGAAAATGGCTACAACTGCTCGTTTGCCCCCCTATACCATAAAAAAAAAGACAACTGAAAAGAAATGATTATAGAACAGAATAGTATAAGGGTGCAAACGAGCAGTCATAGACTTTAAATGATCAGTAACGACAGTCATGAGTCATGAACCGTACCTATAGAGAGAGAAGGCGGAAGTACAACACATATATAACTACTACGCGTCACTGCTCATTAATACACTAATACAATAAAAAAATCAAGTAAATGAACTAATATCGGATTAAACAACCTAGATCTCTCACAATCCTTTTGTATAATTATTAAAAAAATGTATTATGTTCTCAAAAAAAAACACTAATAACAAATATATAAGTAACGCAAAAAATAAATGTAAGGCCGCATGGAACATAATTAAAAATAAAAATAGCCATGTCAACTTTTATGATGATTTGAAACATATAATAATAGATGGAAAAAAAGTAATAGAAGCAGTAGATATAGCAAACCATTTTAACAAAAATTTCATATCATGTGAACCTAGCCTCTTATATAATAAAAATAATAATATTCAGCATAAAATAGAGAATAATAACTCGAGCATGTTTGTAATGCCTACTGCAGAAGAAGAAGTTCTTAAAACTATACGGACACTTAATAATACAAACGCAGTAGGGTATGACTCTCTATCCACGAAAATAATAAAAGAGTGTTCTATTGA
>LUGF01051499.1:185594-201182 GCA_001625245.1 Calycopis cecrops | reverse complement strand
TATTATAGAACAGAATAGTATAAGGGTGCAAACGAGCAGTCATAGACTTTAAATGATCAGTAACGACAGTCATGAGTCACGAAACGTACCTATAGAGAGAGAAGGCGGAAGTACAACACATATATAACTATTACGCGTCACTGCACATTAATACACTAATACAATAAAAAAATCAAGTAAATGAACTAATATCGGATTAAACAACCTAGATCTCTCACAATCCTTTTGTACACTACATGTGGAAGTTGCAGGTGGCCCATGGAGGGTGGAGGAGGAAAGAGGGTAACGCATCTGTATAGCCTCTATGCGGATGTCTATGGGTGTTGGTAGTTATGAAAATGCTCGTGTCTCCTTGTAGATGCATGCAGCAAAATTGGGCCGGCACGACCGGGGAGGTACCTGCTTATACGAGAGCGGCGTGTGACAGCTGTGCTGTCGTGTTGCGTGCGGTGTGTAAGAAGCCGGTGGCCCATAGAGGTGGGAGGAGAAAGGAGGGCAGCGCATCTGTATAGCCTCTATGCGGATGTCTATGGGCGTCGATGGTCATGAAAATTGCTCCGACTGCTCGTTTACCCCCTTATACTATAAAAAAGACGACCACTTTCAATTCAGTTTAACTTAGTAAGTAGTTAACAACTTAGCAAGTAGTTGATTTGCAGAAAAGACTTTTTTTTGGTTGATAAATGTATTGTCTATGTTTAGTCATAGACTATACAGGGTGTCTCGTAAGGAGTGGACCAAGGGAGTGTGGGAGATGGAAGCAGTCATAATAAACATGGAACCAAAAAAAAATTTAGAATTTTATTTAAGAGAAATTTATTTATTTTATCAAGGAATACAAAATATGCAACAAAAAAAAAATTAAAAAAAAATCATATCTTTTAAACTATTGGGCTTAGACAAATTTTTTTTTTTGGTTCCATGTTTGTTATGATTCCCTCCATCTCCCACATACCGTTGGTCCACTCCTTACGGGACACCCTGTATACTGATAACCCATACTATTGATGATGTCTATGGTTAAGTACCAATGACAAGAGAGAGAGGGATGTTTGACATTACGACCATAACTTAGTGACAACTACAAGCATATTAACACCGTAGGTAGAGAGCTGCGGATTACCAGTAAAGATGTAACATAGACATCAGCTGTCAACTCTGATCTGTCAGACTTGTCCTACTTCCACTTGGCATGTTATGTAATTTTCAATTGGCAAAATTCCTGTGTCGCTATCTCCCCTTATAAAAGAATGAGGCCAAAATTGCAGTTACTCAGGTTCATTGCCCTCTTGTACTTCGAAACACTTAAATTAAAATAAATAAAATTATTTTAAATAAGTGTAATATATTTTTATTTATACAAAATAACATATTGTGTGAGTTTAATTGTAACAAGCGTGGTTACAGAAATTCCGAGAATGGCGTTTGATTTTGTTATCCTAGAAGTTCGACAGTGTAATAATATGTTACTATGTGAACTAATTTAAATGGTAATTATGTATAAAATATTTTAAGACACACTTAATTTCTGGGAGTTAGTTTAAGCCTCACATTTTATATTATAATGAGAAAAAAAAGTTTATTCAGAAATTATATCACATTGACATACATAGGTATAATATATACTTTTTACATATACACGAACTTATAGCTGAGTTTGTTTCGCCGGTTCTTCTCAGGACAGGGCTAGGGTTGAACCGGTGGTAGACGTAATTGTTGACGTTCAAAAAGTAATTTCTATAATTCTATTTTGAATAAAAACTTTTTCGTTTCATTTCATTTTAATTTATACATACTGGCATTAGCCCAGCAGTGGGACAACATAGGCTGAATAAAAAAAACATACACGAACAGCCACAAAAAGTAAAAAAAATACTACAATTTGTTTATTATATTAAAATTATTAATACGATCAAAGTAAAAAGACAGAAATTAGTTTTTATAGTCGCAGGGAAAATGCATTTATGCACCGTCAAACCGGCCCTGGGTGATGGTGAGGATGTGTTGGACTCGGCACAAGAGTACCACTATCGACTAAAAACCACTGCGAGAGCCTTCGGCCGCCATGATGAAGTGTCCCGGATCTGTGAGCGACAGGAATGTTTTCTTTTTCTTTAACTATTCAAATGTAATCTATATAACTCTCTACATAATCTATATAGATATATTGATTTTAATTCGTTAACTTTACGTCATCATAAATATTAAGGGTCCTTCATTGCAGCTGAAATGGCAGCATCAGGGATCGTAGCTGTATTATAAATATTTGTGTATTTTCGCTTGAAGGTCAGGTCGAAAGGAGGGCAAAGCCTGCTTCACAACTATGCCGATATCCGTGTGCGCCGTCATCAAAGGCTCCTACAGCTCGTGTTCCTCCATAAAAAAATGATGTCATTGCCACTTACTGATTGTCAGTCGAAATGGGCGCGGAACAACAGGCGTTCCGGGAAAAAACCCTTATCACCGATATCAGATGCGGCAATCAGATATGTACAAATAACGAATTATATTGCTCAAATAACTTTTGTTAATCAACCCTTTTTCGGTGCCGCGGTTGATAACGCTTATCAGATAAGATTATCTGATGCGCTAGATTAACTACTATTTGCCTGCGCACACGTTCACCTACTACAAATGATTAGAGGAATTGAATGGAAAATATTTGAATTTAATGATATCTTAGACCAAAGATTCATAGAGCATAGAATAAGAAATAAATAAGTTAAAAAATAATTATGTTTTTTTTAAGTATAGCGAGCTGTCGGAGCCTTTTGAGAGCTACTGTCGCTCATAAACATCCACATGTCATTATTATTACATGCCAAGTGGAAGTAGAACCAGTCTGACAGATCAGAGTTGACAGCTGATGGCTAAGTGCATCAGTGCATCTTTACTGGTAATCCGCAGTTCTCTACCTACGGTGGTATGCTTGTAGCTGTCACTAAGTCGTGGTCGTAATATCAAACATCAGTCTCTCTCTTGTCATCTGTACCTAACCATAGACATCATCTGTGGTATGAATATTCAGTGTATGGTCTATGACTAAACATAGACAACCAATACACTAAACACCACACAGAGGTTATACAGCTGCGTTGCTCCTTTCTCCGTTTCCGTACACGCCGATCAGTATTGTTTGAACGAGAGGTACCTCCCCAGCAGCACGGCACTACCTCTTGGATAAAAACGTTGAAATTCTTCGAGTCGTTCAGGCTCTATCTATCTCAAACATAGAAACAAGACGTTTCCGTCTTATTCGGGTAAAAACCTGAAAATTATTAATGCGTCATGCAAAACATCCGTTCCCCATATCAATATCCTGCATATTATCACATTTATTACTATAATTATTACAAATCTATTAACAAAAAATGGATAGTATTATAAAATATAAGCTCTACTTTAAATGGCCGAAATTCACAAAAACTAAAAATAAGTAAAAAAAATTTAAAAGCCATATATTATCATGGTTGTATTTGAGTTCGTTGAACTGACACTTATGATAATAAAATCATTATTAAAATTAATTATATACATATTATGTATGTATCTGGAAAATCTGATCATTTTGATGTGAATTCATAATTTTTGATGTTGATGAGTTTTAATAGGACAACTCAAGACAGCAAGTAATTTGTTTTAGAAATGAAGTAAACTCACAGCAAAGTAGGTATTTTATTTTACTTTTATTTATAACTACATTTTATATTATTAAGTATTAGTTATTTAAAATTATTACAAGTGTATTTGGCTACAAGTTACATTTTTTTAACTGTATGCAATTAATACATTATTGGTTTGTCGAAATATTTTACTATTTTAGCAAAACATACAGGACTTAATTTTTTAAGTTCTCATTGAATCAGAAGGAATTTTCAGAAATTAGTAGGTGCATTGAATTTCTGAAAATTTCTAAAAGTTCACTGCTACAACAAATTTTAATTTACAATATACATTCTATTTATTATGTTTTTTTTATTCTTTCACGCCAAATCTAAAGAACAGATTTAGCTAAAATGTATCAAAGGTACAGATTAAAATCTGGAGTCAGTGGTCACAGAAAGATACTATACAACTTAAAAGTCCAGGTTATTAAGTCAACTCTCATTCGTTTCGATGGGTGACATGTTCTGTAGTCAATTTATTAAGTCAAAAACTTCAAACATCAGAATCTAGGCTACTAGATCGCTATTAGACTGATCAAATTCACCTCATACAAAAAATGTGTGTGTTTTAGACCACACAACTTAACTAATGATTTAACACACAAATTCATTACCGTAGTTACAATGACATAACATGTCATATGATATATTTTTTTAAATAAGTACAAAAAAGTTTCACTTAGATCGAATTTCAATCTATGGGCGATTTCTGTAGGACGTTGAAAAGTGTATTTTATGGCAGTAAACTTAAAGTGCACTGAACACTTCTTTGAATAATGTACTGTAAATCACTGGAGCTAAGGTTCTTTTTTAAGTGACTTGACTTGACTTCACTTGACATTTTTGTAACGCTTTCGTCAGCTTACTCTCCAAGCGTTTACTTCAATAACAGCGTTATTGCGATTAGCGTAGGTAGACAGTAGTAGTACAGTAGCGTCTATAGACATCCTCATAGAGGTTATACAGATGCGTTGCTACCCATCCTTCTCCCACCTTCATGGGCCACCGGCTACTTATACCGCACATAACACGGTATCGTGCAAGCGAGTACCTCACCGGCCGTGTCAGCCCGATTCGGCTGCATGCATGCATGTTTGTGGGCATCAACACCAGGTGATCACATGCAAAAAACTTGTTAATTGCACGTTTTACATATGTACATTTGCATAAGTCGTTTGGCTGAAAGCATTAAGGATTTCCTGTTATCTCTAACGAAGCATTCGCTTAATGTCCTATTTGGTATCTCACAATTTATTGCTTTATATTAACTCGTTAATTAACAGATGGTGAGCAGAACTGGTTGTTGCCACGCCGGCCGCCAAATCGTCATGTTTTTAGACGGGGCTAAGAAGGCTTTGGCGAGACGAATGCGAAACTGCATAGCTATTCTTGGGGTCAATTCACACCAAAAGCGCGGCGAAGGGCATCGAAGCGGAGCGCACTTTCAGTGTCATATGAATTTAAACTTTATTTTCATTACTATAGTACTTTCTATCGAATTCTCGCGACTTCCGCGCGGATTCCAGCGACTGCTCGAGCATTCGCGGGAATCCGCGCGTCTCGTTCGAGCTTCTCATGCGATAATAAGTATTATTGTAATTAAAATAAAGTGGAAATTCATATGACACATAAGCTGCGCTCCGCTTCGCTGCCGCTTGGTGTGAATTGACCCTTAGTAATAGGTATCATTTTAGTAAGAGGAGGAGGAGAGAAGAGGAGAGAGAGAGGAGACATCGTGGTACCTCTTAGACAGATAATACCTCAGTGAAATGACAACTAACTAACCGGAGGAGCAAAAGAAGGAAGGAGGGCAACGCATCTGCACAGATATATTGCAGTATAGTCAAATACTAGCTGTAGTCGAACCCATATCTGTCTGTATCCAACCACTAAACCTTTTTTTTGTATTTATTCTAGTCCTGCGATACTAAAAAAGAAGGAAAATATGCATATAATAAGTAAGAGGTAGTGCCACACTTACACGAGACCGGCGTAATGTGACAGCTGTGCTGTCGCGTTTCGTGCGGTGTGTAAGTAGCCGGTGGCCCATGGTGGTGTTAGGAGAAAGGAGAGCAGCGTATCTGTATAGCCTCTATGCAAATGTTTGTGGACGTCGGTAGTCATGAAAATGGCTCCGACTGCTCGTTTCCCTTCCTATACCATAAAAAAAATTGTTTAGTATTTACTGGATAACCATCAAATGGTTTACCTTATACATAAAAAACAATGCAATACCGGGCCTAAAATTGAGTAAAATATCGAAATTTTGTTGTAAAACTCCCCACTTACCAAAATGGAATTGCAATTATTAATATAAGCTAAGCTGCATCAAAAACGGTTTCAGTAACACAGTAACCAAAAAAACTAACGGCAAAATGCATTATGTCCATTTCTAGAAGCGTTAATACATCTCAATTACAAGTCCGTTTTAATCCCATACTATTATTGACCGCAACTATGCTTTACAATAGCACCTACCCAGGTAGGTTACCGAGAAAATACAAGAACGACAGACGAACATGTTAAATGAATACAATATGCAGATTATTAACTTGTTTAGTATCACTGGCTTAGTTTCATACACGGTGAGTTATTTTTTTAGACTTTACGGGGGCAAACGAGCAATCGGGGACATTTTCATGACTATAGACGCAAATAGACATCCGCAAAGAGGTTATACAGATACATTGCTATCCACCCTCCTCCCTCCTACATGAACACCTCCAACATACACAGCGTACGAAACGCCTAATTCGTCAATGTCGTGTAAGCGAGAGGTACCTCCCGGTCCTGCTGGCCCACTTTGTTCGCCTCTTACTGAAATGGATGGATTCGTAAGGTCAACAACACTTGAAAAAACATAAAATTTTAAAATCGAAGCCCTTCCAAGTTTTTATTATAGGTAATTAAATTAATGGTGATCGATATGGAGTCGTTTAATTTATAATTATAAGCCATTTGTATGTATGTGTGTACCTATGTATGTATGTGTAACACTAAGCATATAAAGGTGCTGACGAAAACATGTTACTGGTATATCAGGTGTAAGGAAATAGATAATGTACCTATAAATGTATAAAAAATTATTGATGTTATTCGTGTCGTGTTATTTTTATATCTTTTTTTGTACAGAAAATGAAAATTCGAGGACTTTTCATGACTACCGACGCCCATAGACATCCGCAAAGAGGTTATAGAGATGCGTTGCCCTCTTACCCTTTTTCCTTTAAAATGTATTTTGAATGTCGACAATTACTTCTACCACACGTTTAACCCTAGCGCTGTCCTGACAAGAGCTGGCGAAATAAACTCAGCGGGCCTCATGTGATGAAATATCTATAAGTATGAAAGTACGAATACAGTTGCAGATTATATAAGACTAGCTTCCGCCTGCGGCTTCGCCCGCGTGGATATTGAACTTCAAAAATGATTCAAAACTTTAACTTAGTTATTCTGATATGAAAGCTATATTACTGTAAAGTTTCATGAAAATCCGTTCAGTAGTTTTTGTGTGAAAGAGTAACAAACATTCTTACAAACTTTCGCATTTATAATATTAGTAGGATATAAAATTTATCAAAACAATAATTATTGGACATAAACAGCCAACGTGGGTACTAATCCCTCGATAGAATCTGCACTGGACCTTAACGGCCCAAGAAGCAGATTACTTCAAAATATTCAAAGTAATTGTAAAACATTTCAATTTTAAGGCTCATTCTTAAAACAATGAGTTTTGAAGAGTGGGCGAATACACAGTGAGAATTTATGTGAAACATTAAAATGCGTACAGAAGCACACGTTTTGCCATTGTAATATATATTTCTTTCACAGCTGACCGACTTGAATTTATTACAGGTTTCTAATATACTGGCCTGTCATTAATTTACTTACTTGTGAATAGTGTTCTTTCGTTTTTATATCAATATGAATTGCTCATATTTTGTTGGCGCAGAGGAATACATTTACGTGTAATACCTAAGAGCCCGGGTGGCCCCTAGATCTATGTCGGACTCGACACTTAGTGCAATTCCCAAGGATGCCTTCCCTGAGGTTGGCTATAACATGAAACTTTCCCCCTTGGGGAGCCCCCAAGGAGGAAAAGTTTCGGCTGCCTCTGAAGTTTCCCTACTACGACGTCGGGACCGTGCAATGGGGTCCAATTCCCATCCTGTCTAGCATAGCCTTGGGGATGACAGAAGCACGCAAACACCCCTCCCCCAACACGGCGTGGCAGCATCTTCGGGGGGCCTTTCATATGCCTACTTTTTTGCCTCTACATATACAAAATATGACGCCTTTACTCTTATCTCTGACACGGGAGATTATTATAATATATTTAGGAAAAATCGATTCTTTCGCATACACTTTACATCTACAAATGAAGAACTGCAGCCAATTTTGGGTACAAATTAGTCTCAATTGCCAAATAAAAGCAATTAAACTAACCGTTTAGTGAGAAAGTATGATTAAATTTGTAGAGATTCGGTAAACCTCTCTACAACGGCTGTAGGTGAACGTAGCCTACTTAATGCAGTCAAAGTCAAACGTATGCAAGGATGGATGGACGGACACATGGCAGTATAATTACTCTGTAGTTATGTGATACTCTTTCAGCTCTATGTCTTATTGATAAGGTTTAAAATAGATTGTTTCTAGCATTACCCTGCGTCGGTTGAGAAACGACTTGCGTTGATGAGCTTATGACGGACATAGATATGTTTTTTATTGTTTTGTGACTGTGTCTAAAGCTCTACAGTAGAGCCGGTATAACTGACCTTATAAGATAACGTAAAGAAATTGATTGGCACTGAAATCTTATTTGCCGTAGTAAGTCCACATTGTCAACATGGCTTGGTATCTAGAAATCTACTCTATTCTCTCTATCTACAGATAGGAGAGGAGAGTCTCTCTTGTGTTCATCAACAAATTAACTATGTATAACATCCATATCCAATCATAGATCTATAAATACGCATAGAAGTGAACAAATATTATTTAACTCAGTTTAATGATAGGCAACGTAGATAAGTATAAAATACTTTGTAAGACAATTCTGTATTTCACAGATATAGATTTGCTTTTCTTAAAGTATACAGTGCTATAGATCTGTATTACTGCATTGTGTATTGCATTAACTCTACAGAAGAATTACAACCGCATTGTAATGATACTGATGGTATCATTGTATGTGATTAAACAGAAGCAAGCGCAATACCAAAAACCGTTACAATGGTGCAGATAAAAAAAGCGTTTAATAACGCATAATATCCGTAATGCGTGACCGTGGTAAATAAAAACAGGTAGCGTTATAAAACTCAGTCTGGCTACCCAAATTGCCACATCCTGTATTAAATTACGTTTAAAAAAAACTTACAAGGCTACGTCCAATCGATCCTGCACCCTTCAGGTAGGGCCCTTTTTCTGACAGGTCCGAACAACAATCGCGATGTTTTTTGTCACATTTCACAGTCAAACCACATTTGGCGCGTACAGGTGAATAGAGCACACAACAATACCACTTGCACAGGCCACGAAAGAGTATCAATAAAAAAAAAGTTTTACTTATACAGCCTTAAAAGCACTATGTTCAACACATCACTGTTCTAGTTTCTTTGCCACTGTAATCCACTGTGAATGTATATTTGAGTATGTAGAGATAGTAGAGCGATAAGCTGCGCGTGCGCAGCGCGCGAGTGTCGGGAGTCGGGCGCGTACTACTGTGGCGTCGCCGTCGGAGGCAGTAGCGCTCCCGTACTCCCCCCCCTCTGCCCCCGCGCGCCACCCGCACAGCCTTAGTTTCTTGTGGTTATATAAAAAATAGGGGATTGTTTATTTTTCGTGTTCGATGCTTATAAGTTTTGTAAATTAACACCGCCCTTGGACATTGATCACGAACTTCGTCAACGTGGATAGAAAAAAATCATCGAATAACGTTTTTTGGTGATATCGATCGCTGTGGTAATTTCTAGTGATTTTTATTTGAATATCTATTAAGTTTACCAGAGCTGGTTATACTTTTCAATATTTAGAGACTTAAACTTGTAGAATTCACATTCACAAATCATTATTTTAAGTAATTACTAAAGAAACTAAATATAGTTTCAAAATCGGTCTTACCTCATATTTTTCAAGTTGTCAAGGGAGTGCAACATATAATATATATTAATATATATATATATATATACCTATAACTTTTCATCATTAGTATTTAATGTTATATACATTTAGTGTTGGAATTTAGGAAACTGTTATTTTGTGTTGGTAAAAAAAAAAGTTTACATTTTTATAATTTATTACAACGAATTCTATAGGTACAATCACATTTATATGAAAATGGTAACGCGACAATAGTTATAATAAAATCTCATTAATAAACTACAATTACAATTCATATGATGACATGAAATTTGGCAACTTTATAAAACATATTACAATTATATTAATTAATAAAAACACAAGTTACTTTTTATTACTTTATAATTTATGAACACACAATAAACTTTTACATTTAATATGAATTTTAAAGGAATTTTATATTATAACATACGTTTACATTAAAACGTATTTCGTATTTTAATAGAAATACATATCATTTTTAATTAAATTCGACACATATTTATATTGATTTAAACATTCATTGCATTTATAACATTTACAAAGCTACTCTATGTCTATAAGCATTAAGTGTCAGTTTTTATTCAAGTCTTTATTTTTTTATTTAAATATATTTGAGCCTTTACATATATCCATATTGTAAATTATTTTCTCTATATTTATTTACCATATTTAATGCACAATTTAAGTCACTATTATGGACCACCTTCTAAGGAGTGTTTATAATATTAAAAGAAAGAAATATTTACAAAATAATAACTATTATAATTATTTAAATGAGATATATACTTATATTATAACTTAAATTACGCAGCTATTTATTTCCTCAGCTTTACATAAAATTATTTTTCAAAAACTGATTATATTACAATTATTATAAATTAATTAAAAAATCAAATATTATAATTAAATACACTCCATTTACTATAACTAAAGCTACTTCTAAGCGCTAATGATTTAAGACGTAGATAGAGATATTCAAAAGGCAAATAATAGAAGAAAATAAACTTTCGTTATGTAATATAACATTATACACACAGATAATACAATTTTATCGTATATGAGTACACACTATAATAATTATAGATATAAGAGTAATATACGAACGAATTAAAACAAATTTTGAAAAATAACTTGTAGTAATTAATGACTTTTGTCACTATTTTACTTTATTTCTATATCATTATTTTAAGTTATGTCTTTCTCTTTATCTGTCTTTTTATTAAAAAATATACATACTTCAATGTGGATGGGATGGATGGCACTTCATGCATGCCCTATGGGTTTTTTTTATGTTTTAAGGCAATAATAGGTACCTACAAGATTTACTTTTATATGATATTTGATGAGCTTCGCAGTTTCGTCTGCGTAATTATTGATACAAGTCGTCAACTCTTATTTCATTGCCTTACAGTTAAATAAAAAAACGTACAGCTAGTAAATAAAAGCTAAGCAATATCAATGGGAAATTTGAGTTTGTTCCAATGCACAGATGCTGTGCGCTAGTTGACCAGTGAGTAAATGAACGCCCATAATTGTTCTACTATGTATTGTCCTTCTTCCCTGATCCCTCCTCCCTTTCCAAAAGGCCACTAGCAACCGATAAACAACGAGAAATACGCCAGCAGGGCTATCACTTATCGTCGGTGAACGGACCTTGACGGACAATACAAATGGAACGCACTACATCATACTTTCAAATAAATATTATGACAATTAAATTTGACATCTTTAATGACGTTTTTTAAATATATTTTTCCCGTACTTATTGAATCGCGCTTGAATCTGAATCTGCATCAAGAAAGTGAAAGACAGAACCCACGGTGTCATTGTGTGTGTATTGTACAGCGGTACATTTGCATAACACATATTTGTATGGTCAACGCATGCACCATAATAACCGTTTCAAAAGACTTCTTGTGTACCTACTAAAGTTTTACACAATAGCGCTGTTAGGTCTTAAGTGTGCGATGGACCTTCTGTTGTACAATTTCACAATAAATTATAATATTAAAAACAAAAGTATACATATTACATTATCTTTTATGTATATTAAAAACAAAAATAGAAGTAATAAATGTATAAATATTATGATCCTTAATTTATAACAATAATTTGAAAATAAACGTTAGATATTATAATATTAATTATAATAGGTATCTACTTAAATATTTACTTTTTAAAACTAACATTATTTCAATATATTAGACTGAATACTGTCTTACAAACTTTTTCTTAACCTAACCATGTTTTTTACCAGAAATTTTCCATGGCACCACACACTTTCAAGATTTCATCAAAATATGTTCAGCAAATATAATACGATTGATTAGCGAACATCCTCAAACACACTTATGTACGACTATTTCCTATTTAACTGCTTGGAACATCAATCTTTTGATTACTAATTACCACTTCTAAGTCTACTATATCCAAGATCTGCTGTACATTTACAACAGATTCTAACAAATATCCTTATTGTATTATATTAATCAATACCAAAATGGCTGCATTATTTTGAAATGAATTTTAGAGTAGGTATGTAGGTATTTATATTTTTAATTTACATTATATAATCGAGTTCTGAATATCCACTCTAAGCTCTAACAAATGATATTTATTTTACTTCGTCGCAACAAATATATAAATATACATTTTAAAGCTATATTCTAATGAATAATTCTTATGTTCGATGCGTCGTTGGGTAAAGTATAATACTGGCACCTGCTTTTCAAAAGATTAAAATTTGCGCCTAAATAAATAGAATAGCAACTTCTTGCTACGTAAATTCATAAAAATTCAAAACACTATTTTGGCAGGCATTTCTCGATAAACTATCTATACAAGAACTCCTTATATGAATATTACTATTTATAATGATATACGACATTTCCATACTATGAATAATGATAGACCTACTGCAATAACCATTTTCATTGGAAGCTTGTCAGCGTTTTCTGGACCAAAAATTTTTATACTCACGGTTAATTTATTCAAAAAAATTAATGTATAATAAGTACCTATATCTATTTTGTACAGTAACTGTTTAGCAGTGCGACATTGAATAACATGAAAAGATTATTATCGTTGTGGTAAATTCTGAACACACCACAGATAGAGGGCGATAGAAGAGAAGATTTGGCAGGCATATTATTGTATTAAAAAAACTCCACATTTTGGTACATTTCAAACAAAGTTCAGACAGTTTCTCTTTTTATATAAGTAAAATAGAAAAGCTGTCACTCTTCCGTAATTTTATTCAAGTCCACCTCCAAAAACTGCTCGACTGCATCTTTTACCTGACTACTAGCGTATATAAACACCCGCACAATCAGAAGTTATCCAGATGCGTTGCTCTGTTTCACCCCGTTCCCCCAAGAGCTGTCCCATGCTCCTTAAGGCTTTAAGATCATTTTTGTACCTATAAAAGTACCCCCTTCTTTACTCCAAGGTCACCAGAGCATGATCCACCGCTACCAATAGGTGATAGTCTCATATCCTACTAATATTATAAATGCTAAAGTTTGTGTGTTTGTTACTGTTTCACACAAAAACTACTGAACGGATTTTCATGAAACTTTACAGTAATATAGCTTTCATATCAGAATAACATAATAAATTAAAATTTTGAATTATTTTTGAAGTCCGAAATCCACGCGGGCGAAGCCGTGGGCGGAAACTAGTACTGAATAATACGCGAAGCATATCACTACATTTATTCTGCAGCTGGCCAGATTCTGTTGACATGCCGTAATATCTGTACCTCTAAAGGCTACACATATCTGTATCTGAGGGCATATCTGTCAATATCGCTCTTTATACCAATCTCAAGGAGCAACACACACATAACTAATATTATACCGACAAGTATCTGTAGGCACAGACATAATAATATATTGAAAGATGGTTTAATACGTAGATAAAATCTTATCTTATCTGCGTAGTGTGTAACAGGCTTAATAATTAAAACTTGACTGGTTATTAGAATAATTAAATATGTTAATGTTCTTTATAAAATTTTTAGTAACAAAAAAATAAAAGATTTTGTTTTATTTAGTATCATTGAAAAGCAATAATAATAAATTAGGACATGTGCATAACTTTATTACTAATGTTCCTCTCAAGGTCCGGTATAATCTAGGCGATACTAATTAATTTTATACAACTTTTATGGTATTTACTTATATTTTTGACTGGGGTGGGCTCAAATTACAATTCAATTATTTTATAGCATATTGTAAAGGTTGAAACCTCATACTAGAAAACTAGGTCTGAGACATGTGTTGAAGTAAATGTTTTAAACGATGAAAACCTATATTTGTACTTTGGTATTGATGTCACGGACTTTATGGACTTGGATGATAAAAAATAATTAATTAATTAAATGATTAATTAATCAATTCTAAACGGGGTATCTCGCAGTACAGAAGAATTCAATAAAATTATAAACCTTATTTCACACCCGGAGGAAAATAATTTCTAAAAATTCCTTTTTCATCGCACGTCTCCTGCCAGGTCTACAGTAGGTAGGTATATCGAAATGCAGATTGATTGAATGAGTATTTTCGTCTGTCTTTGATCCGTCATTCAATGAAGATAGCAGTTATCAGACTGGGCCTATACAATTGGGCGTACTTATAGAATGTATAAGGAAAGAAAAAAATGTTGGAATCGTTCTTTCTATTAATTGTATGAAAATTAAAAAAATAAAACATCAGGTGACCCAATTGCTCGTTTGCCCCTCCCATGCTATAAAAAAAATAATAAAATAATGTAGAATACAAGACGCGGTCACGCAAAAAGCTTTAAAAAGATTTCTATGTTTATTGTATGTTCGCATGCGAGAATATCCAGATAAATAATATGATTTGTTGTATTTAGGTAGGATTATACCCATTTAAATTTAGGATTATATATATTTTTTTATAATAATACACAGTGACCTATCAATGAGATTAATACGTACCTTAGAGTATACAGTACTACGTATACGTATTTAAAGTAGCAATCCCTTACATATCGCTATAATACAATATATACCTAAGTAGTATATTTTTATTTTCCAATTATCATGGAGGTTTATCAATATGAAGACATATTTTATATTGGAACATATATATATATATATTTTGACTTTTCAATAAAATATATAATTCTTGCTCTTATCCATATTCGTTTTTACTAAGCAATAACATCATTTAATGTCTAATTGAAATTAAATATAATAAGTTTATTTTTAAATGTATTTTAATATATTTGTCGAACACCAGATGATCCTAATGTGATAATGAAATATATACAGAGGTCAAGATATGTTGGCAATAACAATTGGGCACAATATAATATGACCGGCTCGGTTGAACTCCTTAACTTACATAAAATAAACTCTATATACTATTAATATTCCACTGTCTTAAATTTACTAATATATAATATTTTCTATAAATTATATAATATATATTATAATTTTGGTCATCACATAAACGGTAAATAAAATGTAGTATAACGTTTTTTTAATAAATAATTCTATATTTGTGTCATATAAATTCGAATGAGTCCGAAACAAAATGCTTTCGTCAACCGGCCTTCATCCATCTGTCTATGGAATATTCCAGCGCCGACATCCATCTGCAAAGAAAAAAATATATAGTTAAAGTAGTAAACAATAGTTGTATGGAAGCGAGAGTAGGGCTACGGCGGCCGTCTGTACAGACGAGCCATCTGTGCAGGACATATTATAGTGCACAAGTGTGCGCGCAGACACAAGTGCACTCTCTATTCCCTCACTCTCATATTCCGATGAGAC
>LUGF01051499.1:153312-168276 GCA_001625245.1 Calycopis cecrops | reverse complement strand
ACGTAAATTTCATTCCCGTGGAAAATAGAAAATCATCCAATGGCATCCCATAAAAACATTTTTTCGGGATAAAATCAATGCATGTTACTCTCTACGTGTGTGCCATATTTCATGAAAATCGATTCAGTAGTTTTTGCGTGAAGGAGTAACAAACAAACAAACAAATAAACTAACAAACATACAAACTTTCGCATTAATAATATTTTTAAAGTGCCGTAACTTCGTTCCGAAACGTTTTACGAGATTTTACCCAAGAACGTTTTTTATTCATATGGATTTTGTTTTTGGATTGGTATAGGTTCGATAGCTAGCCACGATGAGAGAGAAAAATAATGCTTAATATTGAAAATTTTAGGAATTTTACTGAATCCATATTAATATTATAAATGCGAAAGTGTGTATGTATGTATGTTTGTTTGTTTGTTTGTCTTTTTTTCACATTAAATCAGATCAACGGCTCGATGTGATATATAGTATGGAGATATTTGAAGGACTATAGCCAGTGCCATAGGCTCTTTTTTATAGCGATAAACTTCCAGTGGAAAACACATTTCCATCAAATCAATCAAATAAGCGCTATAGATGGCATTATTACAGGCGCACGCAACAGTATGACGTACGTCCTTAGTTATCAAATGAAATTGCTAACGAGTGCCATCGTATCCTTTTTATCATGAAAAACCACGCGAGCGAAGCCGCGGGTAACAACTAGTACAATATAATAGAAACATTGGAACCTCGTAACCTTTGGATATCCATTTCGTACCACACGACAAAGTCCTTTCTTAGTGATGTAAAAATCATCACTTTCAAAATGTGTTGAACAAATTAGGCTGCGGATGGTGGGATTCCATGATGGCTCAATTCGGTTAACTCGAATCACTTCTATCCACTTCTCTCTAATATTTTTATTTCGGACAGAAAACATTAAAAAAGGTTTTATGAGGGAGGATTAAATAAAAAAAACTTGTTTACTGTTACATTAATTGGGTGAATATTAAAAGTAAAAATAGAAATAAGTAAATGGACGTGATTAGTGGTTACATTACATTACGTTTTGTTACATTAATAACTAACCCCATAAATGGGGACAATTTTGGCGCTTACTAGTGACAACATTTTCGTTTTGAAAGCTGTCAAACAATTGTTGAAATTGATTTAATAATATATGAATTTTTATGTTTACTTACGTATGAAATGTAAGTCCTTCTTGCTTTTTATTCCTCGAGGAATGATTTTTGCAGCCTTTCCCTACACAATTCGGCATTTTCAGGTAATAAACAATTATTTATTTGGAAGTCATACGCCATTGACGAACTGTCACAAACTGATGATCTGGGTGTAGTTTGGTTGTCAAATGTGTATGTGAGACCGTGTATATACAGGAATGGGTGTAGTTTTTCTGGCTTCATTACATTGTTAACAGCGCTCCGTCTATACTTTTTATTAAGTCTATGGCTACGAAAATGAATCGTATACGACTCTTCAAAAATTGTAATTTTATCTAGACAATACGTATTAAAAGAAAAATAAACACCAACAGTATTATAAATCTTTATCTATCTATATTTAAGATCTACACAAAAGTGAAATAAGTGGGGAGGAAGCGCCTGTTAATAAACGAATAGCAAAGAAATGCTATTGCATTAGAGTGATTAATACGTCAGGCGTTAAGAATAAAAAGTCTACTATGTTACAATTAACGTAGCTTTAACGTAGTTTGTAGTCACTGGCTGATGGTACCCATGTCCTTTAACAACATTAGCTATGTAGTGAAACACCTGCTTGTTGGAAGCTCAAATGAAGCAGAAAGCTTTTTAGTAGTAGGGAAGTATTGGGCAAATAAAGAGCAGTTTAAAATTAATAATTAATTTACCTATTTACAATACATACTATCTAAATAATTTATTTAATATGTGTAATTAAAAAAACATAGAAGACAAATTTTTGCCATTATTTTTTCATTGCGTATATATTTTGTATAAGTGTATTACGTACCGTCAGGATCAGCGCCAGTGTTGGACGCGAGCTTGTCGAGACTGTTCCCCGCTGACCGAGCGATGCGAGTATCTTCAGGTTTCTCAATATCGGCGTACTCTTCCTTACCTCTCTCTTCAGACTGCAAACGATTTTATTATATGTCTAACAATGTTTGTAGGAATACGTGGAGGGAATTATTGTTGCACGCTTATCAACTAGGAAAGTGATCGTAAAGGCCTCGCTTAGAAAAGCGAAGACGATACAGTTACGTTACGTTCATACAAACTTTCTGACCTGCTCGAGGTGATACGGTTACGATCCCTTTCCGAGTTGATAAGTGCGCGGCGACCATAACACGTGTCTATACTTTTATAAATAGTAGCGTAGTTTTTTTAATAATAGGGGACAAAAGAGAGAGTTATGATCTTATTTTTGGTTAAAAATGTCATTGATTGTTATCTTTATAAGGGATCTCTCCAACTTCACGAATCTTGACGGCATAGATTTAACGTCTTAACTTAACATCAAATTTATTTGAGAGGTTTGTCTCCGGTTTTACAGGCCCAGTTAGGTTACAAAACAATGGCACAACCTCATCATGATGTATATGGAAATAGTAAAAAATACGAACCTTAGCGCGCACGTCCTGCCTGCAGCGATTGGAATGGCGCGATTTATCTTCTGAACGATACCTTTTGTCAAGTTTCTTGTACAGTCTCGCCCCTGTGACATGTTTCCTGTCCAAGCATGATGGCGAGTCAGCGAACCCCGCTGGTGCGGGGACGATGTCTGGAGTTGCATCAGCGAATGATTCCTGAAGCAGAAAGCAGAAACCACTTTGTTGGATGATAAAAAAGTCTTGGACATTTTTAGTTGCCTTATTTGCATCAATTTTAGTAATAGCTAGCCTATGGATAAATATTTTATGTTGCAATACTTCAATGTAACTAAGATCTTGTAAAACGTGGGACTTTAATAAAATAAGTTATTTTTGAACACAATATGTAATTGTATGCTTGTTTTTGTATGCACGTTTTGGCATGGTTGTTGCAGATTATTTACAGTAAAATTAGAAAATTTTCCTTTACAGAAAAATGTTCCAAATGACATTTTTACTATGCAAAAAAAGATCTACTTATGTTGTGTGGTTTTTATATTGTACCCAGAGCATTTATACCCTTTTACCAAGTATGCTCTAGGCGTAAATGCTCTATATTCTTCCTTATACAAGTTGTATAATATAATATTATGAAAAAAATTAAACGTGCTCCGTCTGCATATGGTAATATTTGGAACACAGCTCATTACTGTATCAAAAGCTTTCTCTTGTTCGGCAGTAAGAGCAAAAAGGGCAATAATCGTAACAATAACATTACTTACATCAGTGTGAGACGTCCTTGATTCCACACTTTCATATTCGTGAGAAGCTGTTACGATGTGTACTTCTTTGCCGCAGTGTAGGCAGTGTGCCTTTGCATCGCATTCCCCTCCAGCCAGACTTTGTTCGGTATGTTCTGAATAGAATACAGAATCTGACCCTGGTGAAACGGAACGTAGGGATTCTGCTGAAGCCGCCTTGGCAAATTTTCCGTCTGTTGTTCAATAAAACTTTTCCGATTACTTGGGTTTACAAATTTCAAATTTCACCAACGACAGATGATGCTACGTAAGAGAACGGATGGCACATATTTCATATACCTCCGATGTCTGTAGCTACATGGATGTTATAAGCAAGACACACACGAATAAAGCCAGGCAGGTATTTCAATTACTATGTACTGTTATAGTTACATGAACAACTTCTCAAAGGATAATAGTGAAATGAAATATTAAGGTGGCAATTTAAGGGGTTTATAAAATAATAAATTTTGAAAACACAAAATAGCCAATTGTCAAACTAAAAAGGTAAGTAAAAAAAAATATACTGACCTTTGTCCAGTTTTCGGCTATGTTTTGGAGACGCTGTATTTTTGATGTAACGCAACGGAGTCAACTTGCTCTGCTCGGTAGAATGGTTTCGAGAACATCCTACATCTTCTGCCTCTAAGGAACTTACACAGGGAAGCGTAGGTACAGATTGCTTGCGTCGTGGTAGGCTTCCGGGTAAAGATATGCTTTCGTTAGATCCGCTTTTTCTTCGGGGTCTGGGTTTAGAACAAAATTTTATTTTATTCCTTAACTTGGTATAAAAATACTAAAAACAGTAAGCAGTAATATTTTAATAATTAAAGTTGTGCACAGTTTATATTCACTTACCGGTATCCAAAACTATAGCTAGATGTAGGTGATTTTGTATTTGAATTTGTTGCAGTCTTTTTTCTTGGACTTTCCCGTATGCGTCTATATTTCCTGGGAGAAATACTTCCATTTCCAATTCCTGTAAACGTCGAGAATGTTTAGTAAAATTTAAATAATTACACTTTAAACTAATGTTAATGTTTATTTTAGTAAAATCAGAAAGTAAAGTATGTAAAACAAATACTCATGGTGAACATGAAAATAAATAACTTGAGATAAAGCCTTAAAGTGAAACGCTCGATAAATCTAATTAAACCGATAGCACATATCTTACAGAAACAGAGATCTAAAGAGCACAAGACAAAGGGTACCTAATCCCATTGCAATTTCCTGACGTTAGTGATTGAAGATGCGTTATAGCCGTTAAGGTCTACTAAAGTCCCCGTGCTGATGCCCTGGCTGAGATTTTTGACATTCTCAGAGAATACTCTGAGAGACGAACACTACTTTGTGCCGCAAGTCTCAATTACGTTTTCAAAAAGAAAAGTAAAATATAGCACTTACTCTCCGTTTTATATTCACTGGAGTCGTCAGAAGTTGGAATGTTAAGATGCAACTTTATACCGGATCCAGTAGAATCTCTTCTATCGTAATAGGACGGTCTATGGTTGTTGTCAAATATCTTACTTTGTGTTGGACTTTTAGCTTTGAATTTTGTTCTTTTCACAGTCCGTTCTCTACCGTCTTTTTCTTTCACACTCCTTTCTAAATGTTTTTCATTTTCTCGTGGTGAAGATTGTACGAAATGTGTTTTCTTCTTCCTATTGTTATCTTTTGGTTTTTCGTCTTGAGGTGATTTTATAATGGGACATTTGATTACACTATTTTCAGATACATGACTAACAGAATCCAGTTCCTCTCTTTCATCCCAGTTATCTTGCGATGGGGAAATGGCATCATCGTATGATTTTGAGAATTCTAACATAAACGCTTTTCTTTTCCTTTTTTTGTCATCGGATAACCAACTTTTAGGTCTGTTAGAAGATCTATACCTCTGTGAATGCTTATAAGCTGGAAAATTCAAACACAATATTTGTATTTAATAATATATCATGTTTGGAATATTGACATTAAATAAAATTAATCATACTTAGACCTCCGTCGTCATCCTCTGGGGGACTTTCGTAATATCCAGAAGAGGAATAATGCGCGCTTCTTTCGTCATCAGAAAGGGATCCCTAAAAATATTTATTATCATACAAAATAATTTTGGCCATATAATTTTTTAATATTCCTTTTCCTTTTTAAGATTTATAGAAGATCTTACCATCATTTTTTTAGGGACTAATTGTTCTTCATGCGATTTATGAACACGTTTTGGTTCCGTCTTTTTGCTCGATTCTTTTTCTACACTGGTATTTAGTTCTTCCTTTATTTTGACTACGGGTGTAGGTTTATCGTTTACTTCCTCAGTAACATTGGGGTTAGAGCCAGTTATGCTGTAACTGCCACTGGAACTACTTTTACCACTAATCGTATCACGTGTGGAACTAGCCTGCAAAAATTACGCCAGTAAAATTGATTTTATAAAAAATATAAATAAACATGTTTTTTTTTGATTCTAGTAACTAGCAGTTCTATGTTACATTTCAGCCAAATCGTTATGTTTATTATATTTCTGCATCAATTGTGATTTTGTAACTAGCGTAGTAGCTTGTCAATTCGCAGGGGCTCATTTGGAGAAAATTAGTTCCACTACACTTCCATAAGATAGATAACGCAGCTGTAGTCTTTTGTTGGGAATGTTTCTTAGAGTCGGTATTCACTAAAGGGTAAGACTATTTTTACCTCTTAAGCTAAAGAAAATCAAAACTTACTGATTTCGTTGCAGTGTCTTTTAGTTTAGGAATATCAGTTCTATGTTTTCTATTGCGTTCTGCAATAGGAGTAATATCTGCCTTTACTTCAATTCGTTCAACTGAAGGCTTAGAAAATCTTTCAGGTAATGGTAGAGGAGGTGATGATAGATTAGGTACTATGAAGTCATCTCGTATTTCGAGGGGTGGTGAAAAACTTGGAACAATTAAATCTTCCGCAATATTATCTGTTTTGGTCGACGAGTATAAACTTGATGCACTCTCGAAAGATGATCCCTCCTGAGCTTTATTATTATTTTCACTACCTGAAAGCAAAACAAATCGTTATACAGCTCCTTCAAAAATACCATTAGACAAGCAATAGACTTGGTACGTACTGTTAGCTTGGTTTTTATTACTTTTTTTCGAACTATCTGAATTGGCAGTCACATAATCCTCGGTTGTCGTTGTACTTTCAGATACATCAGTTGTATTAAATTTTCCTGAGTCAGTTCTAGCTAAACTTGTTTCACTACCTGCAGCTTTGGCAAGTGCAGGTTCTGATGGCGATTCGATAATTTGATTTGGTAATTTACCATTTGGTTCTTTTTGTGGTGACTTCTTTTGTAAATCTCTTCGTCTTGATGGACTAAGAGCCCTTTCTCGCTTTTTATTAATAAAACTAGGTGTTCTTTTAAATGGAACATCTGATAAATCTAAACTAGGATGTGTTATGGCAATTGCTGGTGTATGATTAGCCTTGAGCGGGATCGAAGGTGACACTTTGGTGGTTGTTGGTTGTTTTGTTATAGGTAAAGTAATGTTTGGTACTACTGCTGGAGGCGATAACGATATTCGAGATTGATGACCAAAACTTGGACTTGATGGATCCAATTTATTTCGTGGTGAAGTTGGAGACTGGCTCTGTAACAATAAACAAAAATTTAAGTCATATACAAGATAAAATTGCAGCCACCACCAAGACATCATATCTACTCTTAATAATGAACGAACCTGCGACGCATCTAACTCTTCGTCTAGAGCATCGGTATCCAAAGATGATCGTTGTTGATGTTGTAATAATAATAGCTGCTTTCTTCTCGATGTTGGAGTCAATAACGCGAGAGCTCCGGGTGAAGTAGCTAAAGAACTTAAATCCGATGAGCTGCAATCAATAAATCAATTATAAAGTAAGTCAAGTCAATTATTAAGTCTTATTTACATAATATTAACCTCCAACCCGTCGAAATAGCGACTTGGTTAAGTTTGCGAAGATCAACTGGATGCAAGTGGCTCGTGTTCGTGACCTATGCCGCTCTATTCAGGAAGTCTATACTCAGCAGTGGACGTCCTTTGGTTGATGATGATGATAATGATGATAATTTACTTGCTCATGAGCACAATCAAGGGCTGTTATCTGCCTCCTATATAGAATAGAAAATATATTCCCTACCTTA
Source organism: Calycopis cecrops (assembly GCA_001625245.1). Taxonomy (NCBI): domain Eukaryota; kingdom Metazoa; phylum Arthropoda; class Insecta; order Lepidoptera; family Lycaenidae; genus Calycopis; species Calycopis cecrops. Next base: position 160,745 of record LUGF01051499.1, on the reverse strand, counting down.
TAACAGTTCCGTTTTCAGTTCCAGAATCTAGTTGTAACACTGTGGCCTGAGACTCATTCCAAAGCCCATCTGAATGATCTCTGAAATGTTTAAAAAAACGGGTTTTACTTTATTCTATAATAAACTTCTATTAAAATAATATAAATATTCTACTATAATAAACTTGTTTCTATTCTATTCTATTCTATTCTATTCTTTAGACGTTAGTGAAACTTAGTTTTTATATTCGTTTTCCTTTTATCATAGTGTAATAATGATTAATTATGTATATTGTAATATTGATATACAAGTTGAACATGCAACACCTCAAATTGTTTCCTTTTTTCTTTTCTGTTTTAGTTTTAACTTTTTTTTCTTTTTTTTTTATGTTTCATGTATTCTGCTATATATTTTTGTGGAACATTTAATAAAATTATTTCTATTCTATTCTATTCTAATATAAGAAATACCTCTATTATTTTAAAAAATAACGCACTCACAGGCAGGCAAACGATTAACGCATCGAACCCAATGAGAAAACTAATGTTCTATAATGTACGCCTGCAGTGTGACCTATAGTGTATATTGGGCTGTGCGTTTATCGGCTCTGAGTAAGTCCATTTTACCAATTTAGTTTTGTTGTTTTGTAATTATTTGTTAGAAATAAAAGAGAAATACCTGCTTTGGTCAACAGTGAGTGATTCGTTCGATACACATGGTGAGGTTTTCTCTAAGGGTGAAAGCATCATGTTAACATTACTTCTTGCCATTGCCCTCTTTACTTTTTGACTGCTTAAGTCATGTGTTACAGGATCTGGTGAGGCAGGACTTGATTTTGCGGTGCTGCGAATATAAGTACAATAACATTATTTAACATATACATTTGACCAATAAATTAGAATGAGATTTTTTCTTGACTTATTATTTTTTTAATATTTTAAATATTTTTGAAAATATTTTTTTTTTGAAATTTTGATTTATTTTAAAGTATACATTTAACAGGAAACATGTCTTTGAAATATACAAATTTGATGAAATTATACATGTAATGTCATACATACTAAGCGTTGAATTAAACATTAAAATAAGATGTAAATGTTTTAATACTATAACTATTTAAAATAATAAATTATTGAAAAATCATGGCTAAAAGATCGAATTAAGCGTTACCCACCACTCCATAGACATTTCGTCCTTATCGACACACTCCGTTTTCTCTTCAAAACTCACACTCCGAATTCTAAATGGTTCATGCTTGTAACTAATGTATTTTTCATGGAAATCTTCGTAAGGTGCATTTCCGTCTGAAGAACTAAGAAGAGAATTACGAAAGTGAATGAATGAAAGCCAGCAGTTTTAAACATAGCATTATTAGAATGCCAAGCATGTTATCCATTCCAGTGGATGCAGAAACGTAGGGTGCAATATAATAACAAAAATTCTATGCGATTAATTCTAAATCTATGAATTTTGAGAAGAGAATTTACTATATTAATTACCTGAATGACCCATCGGGTTCAAATGACCCGAATATGCCTTCGTCTTTGATTGGTGTTTGACTGTAGTTTTGCGTAATGTATTCTTTGTATTCTTCTTCGCGATCTTCTCTTGTCATGTTCTCTTGACTTGTAGACATTATTATTGGTGCATCCTTAGCACTATCGTTTGAAGACATATCAGCCTTTCTTCTAGAAACAATAAATAAATAATTATACACTAGCTAGCCTTGTAGTTTTACCTACGTCAAATCTGTCCTAAGAAACCCAACCATTTCTTTTCATTATGAGAATTTCTCATTGTAGTCTGTACCTGTTTCAAATGTCGACCAAATTTCTGGAGTAGTTCTTACATGAAAAAACATACTTAATATAAACATTTATAACATTATAACGATTTGCTTCATCGAATGCTAATGATGCAATGGGCCTCAGTAATTAACAAATGACTTCAATCATTGGACGGCTCACTATTAAAAAAAAAATTTGAATCATGTGATTATAGAAAAATACTTACGAGTCTAGTAAAATCTCCCCCTCTGACAATGTTTTCTGTAACATTCTTTTGTTTTTCCTCCGTAACGTTGTAAATGGTATGGCCTCATCATCTGGTCTGGGTTCAAAATCAATGATTATTTCCCTCTCATTTTTCTCGCTATCGTCCGTAGTAGTTGCTGACGTTTCTGTTGACGGTTCTGATTGAAATGTCGATGTTTTAGAAAGCGGATGTGACGAATTTATCGTCTTTTGAGACGCGTCACTCGTGCTTTTAGACAAAATAGACCTTAATGATCTATCTCCTTTGGTCTCTTTGGCAATTTCTTGTTGTAAATATTCCAAATTTTTCCTATTTAACGCCATGCTCTTTTCAATAGTTTCAATATCGTCATCCATTGTGTCGTCTCTGTCACTCTCGTGTATGAATTGGAAGTTCTGTTGAAAGTATTCTTGAGCTTGCTTTTGTAGATTGCTGAGTTCTGATGATTTATCGAACTGTGATGATGTCATGGATTTTACTGATGATGAGGTGACGTCATCAGAGTCTCCCCTTTGCATGATGGGAGACGTTTGCATGGCTACTGTCGGTGATCGCGGTGATCTTGGTGGTTCTTCTGATTGTGTTCTGTGTAAACGTTCATGTTCGTTGCCCAATATGCTGGATGTAGCGCTAAAATTATTGTAAATAGAAAATTAATAGTAACTACGACAATAGTAAAAACCTTTCCAATTATTTAAAATAATGTGGAATTTGTTCATTGAAATTGTGCAAAGAAATACATTCTTTCTTTATAATATTCCAGGCAAATTAGTCGAAATCGTGTTGAGGTTTCATTCATTCCCAACAAGTCCAATTATTACAAAGTTTACGTCATTAAAAATATATCGTTATGCTCCTGTTTATATATAGACTTTCAAAGTAGTCAGATAATTATTGATCCCATTTATCCATTAAAAAAAATGAACGGAAAGCAATATTTAAATTTAAAAACATATCGACGTAATCAGTGGGTTTTTCATTATGATCTTTCTGGTTATTTAGAAAATTCATATTGCGGGATATTTGTGCAGATTGAATGTCCATTTTAACTGCACTAAAAGTATCAAAATTTTATAAATATTAGATTATTGATTGTGTAGTTCTCTCTTTTTTCTACAAACCTTTCCATAGTTGCTGACACTTCGCTTTGTGTATCGGCTAATCGTTCTCCCCCCACTTCAGAAAACGATTTTGTTAATCTACGTGGTCCCACTGTGAAACCGTTAGTTTGGACGCCTGCAGCAACCATTTTTACCTAAGACAAAAAGAGACAGTTGATTACTAATAGAACATTACCCCTCGAATGTCTATAGAAGCTGTATCTCTCTTCGAGGGAATATTTGTAACCTGTACTGTCGAACTTGTAGGCAATTATATTTTTATTAGTAAAACTTTAGAAATGTCGTAAAAATCATAGGTCATAATCATGTCTATAGGCGTCGGTAGTCACCAAAGGCTCGTTCGCCCCCTTATACTATAAAAAATCTGTAGATGTGAAGCAGCGCTAATACAACGCTCTTAAGTAAATAATATAACGCTAATATAACGCTCTTAAGTCGTAGTTAGAAAGAACTGTAATAAAACACTTACCCTTTTAATAGTTCGAGGGCTCAGTGATAAATAGTTAGGCGGTAAAGGTTTTCGTCCTAAACATACTTCAGTCTGCGTGGCCTGAGTCCTCATCACTCCCTTCTTTATGGAATCTGAAATGCAACACGAACTTGCAGCTGTATTTAGAGTGCAATTCCGTACGGCTCGAAAGACGAAACTAAAATTATGTGAACCAAATAGATGGTCTATTTGGTTCACATAATTTTAGTTATGCTTATTATAATTTGTATACATATTATAATTGTATAAATATATCGATCGGATATTTTTGGATTGTATTATTTATTAGAATTATACTACTGTATCTGAGTTATATTTATTGTAATGCATGAATGGATGGATTAATAGTAAATATTATTATTATTTTAATTTTAATTTTATAAAAATTATGTTTCTAAGATGATTGCATACTATGTATTAGTTAAGAATGATAGCGACTATTTAATATAAAACCATCAACATTTGTACCACTTTTAAAGCAAATAAACGATATTATGATTATGATTAAATATTAGTTTTAAGAAACCATGTGTATATTAAAAATGAGGTGATATTCTTCAAACTGCTGGAACGATTTATACTAAACAAAGTTAAAAATCCTAGTAATCAAAGTGAGTATCGAATGAAAAACTGCAGAAATCGGTCCATCTCTTTGGAAACTATCATGTCACAGCTATGCACACGCACATATTGACGTCCAACTGTTAAGATGAATTAAAACTCACTATTCTTTTCTAGTAACATTTTTCATTTAGTAGAGTTTGCATAAATTATAATCAGGATCATCAAATAACCAACACCAACAAACTCTCCTTTTACGTCGTGTATTAAAGCCATAATTACCCAATACGACGACTTTGGTCGGCTCCCCCTGCGGCGGCCGCTGCACCGGCGCGTGCGCGGGCAGCGGCGTCATCGGCGGCGGGTAGTGCAGCGGCGCCGGCGCCTGCTGCAGGTACGGGTACGGCGGGAACGGCTGGAACATCACCGGGAGGGTCGCGTACGGCTTGTTCTCCGGCTGGAATTATCAATTGTTTTCAACTATAGAAATGTTCAGGTCTAATCCTTCCTATTTTTAGGGTTCGTAACTCAAAGAGAAAAAACGGAATCCTTATAAGATCGTTTTGCTGTCCGTCTGTCCGTACGTCTGTCAAGATCTTTTCCTCTAAAACTCGTGAAGGGATTAAGATGAAATTTTTGTCAAACACGGAGGTCAATTACGTCTTGATGCCTTGACGCAAACGCAATAAAAAGTTATAACCATTTATGCACAAATTTTGTATGAAAACGCACTTTTTTGAAAACCTATAGGGTACTTCCCGTTGTGCTTCTAATTCTGAAATTTGACAGGAAGTAAGACCTTACACTATACATATAGGAGTAAATCAAAAAATTGGGAAATAAAATTTATATCCCTGGAAAAATCATTACCAACTTATGCATGTAGTTCGTTTCATACTAAATGTATGCAAGCACCCGCATATATAAGATTGTCAACTTGTCGCAGGGAAGTGTAATTTTCTCAACGTCTATTACTTTTGCTCATACCTCCCGTTCCTACGGAACCCTCGGTGTGCGAGTCCGACTCGCACTTGGCCTGGTTTTTTTAAAAGTATAAAGAGACTAAGAATTAGCCAGAGCCTTCCGGAAACGACGATAACACTGACATAATTATTCTTCTCTCAAAGGTCGGCAACGCATCTGTTAGACCTCTGGTGTTACGGATGTCTGTGGGCGTTGGTGATCACTTTACATCAGGTGACCCAACTGTTCGTTTGCCTCAATGCTATAAAAAAAAGAACGACTTGGTACGTGCTTCTAGCTCCATGTGATTTGGGTGAGAGTTCATTGACCCATAAATAGAATTCATCACAAACTCTAAATATTATAAGAGACTCCGACTATTCGTATTCGATATAAATAATCCAAAATTATATCGAGAAATGAAAATCTCACTCCACAAAAATAGTTTGATGTAACCAGTGTCTCTCGTCAATCATTTAAGCCGTTCAAGCTATAGTAAGGAACATAGTAATCCACAAATATACATCCCTCCACTCGTTCCCACCGCTGCTACTCCTGTGTCGCCAGGATCGACAGCGGCAACCACACGTGACCCTTTGATATGATCGCAGGGAGTCCGAGGGAAAAGCTAAATCTGTCTTGGGAGCCGCAACGAATTTAATCAGAAGAAACGAAAATTGCCATCCTTCTGTCGCAGTAGGATAAAAGGACAAACCTTAACAAGACGGCCGTCGATAAGCCTCTCGCAGTCTCTCCGGAAGCGGTTCCCGCTGACTGCGGCCGGCATCACGGAGTCGTCGAAAGTGGTCAGCGTGTGGGAGCGCGCAAAGGAGACGTGTTTCGTTCTGTAAAATAACGCATACAACATAAGAAGTCAGTGTGGAATGGTAAGCAAAATCTTCTCGCGAACTATTAGAGGTGTTCGCACAATACGACGACTCTACACACATTCTTAAGTAACGCAACATAAAGCTTAAATTTGAATGCCAGACGTCGCGTTGAGTTAAAGTCGACACGGCCTAGGGAGTGGCCTAGACTATAAATCTCTATACGTATAAAATTCTCGTGTTACAATATTAGTTACAAGACTCAAACTGGCTCAAACTATTCTCATGAAATTTTGTGAGCATATTGGGTAGGTCTGAGGATCAGCCATTTATTTTTCATCTCGATATTTCCACAGGATCGAAACTTACGGCGGTGAAACCAACGCAACTAATCGTATTATATATTTTACATTAACGATGTAAAATCACGTAAATTACAATTTTGGTTTACCGCGAAATCCTTGTGGGCTGGTGGGTCCTTTTTAATTAAATGTGGCGTAGCGTCATGTCATGTCACGTGAAATAAATTACGGTGCGTAAATTAATTACTTAGGAGAGGTTTTCTGGCACAATTTGACTTATCTATTCTATTAAGTGATAAGAATAAGATAGATAGGATTTTGTTAGCGTCCATATAAGGAAAATTAAATCAGATTATAACCTTTTTTTCGAGTGCCACAGGAATCAGAGTGCAAAAAGTGTAATAGAAATAAGCATAATGGATTGGCCTGAGTTTCCGGTACAGTTAATGTGCCAAGTAGCGCTGAAAACTAAAATTATTCTGTGACTTAATAAATAAAATACTGTCATCATTATAATAGAGACAGCTTTGCCCACTAAAAAACGTGCATATTCGTTTTCGGGGTGCTTCTTGTTTTAATCTGCAACCATATTTATAACTCCAGGTGCTGGATAGGCAGGCAGCTTGCTTTTCATCTATAGTCCAGCGAGTATATTACTTTAAGTAAATTGAACGTTCTTAAATATTTTCTACTGAGCTTTTAAGATCTTGCTGGGTATGTATATAGCAAGATGCTGTGATACAAACTATTAGGATCTAGGTTAGGCAATCTACCTGCCTGTGTCGTAGTACTAGGGCATCACGCGCAAGAATCGGATGGCTTAAAATACGTAATATTGTGAGTTACTTTTCAGTTCACATCGATTAAGAATGTCGTTAGCTTACGCGAATGTTACTCATTATAACAAAGCAATGTTATCGCGGTATAATTTTATTATTTCACACGCTCGACGTTTCAGAAGCTTGACACTGAAACGTCGGTTGTGTAAAGTTTACGGCAACCATTGTCATGGGAGATCTGGGATCACTTTTTTATATAATTCACCGTTAAAGTTTCATCATATTGAGTCATATAAACTGAAAAGTATACATCGATGTAGCTCACAAATGGACGCATGTGGTGTTCAGCGATTTACCTGTGCGGCGGTATGGTGAGG
>LUGF01051499.1:136504-148166 GCA_001625245.1 Calycopis cecrops | reverse complement strand
TAAACACATGCTGTGGCTAGTACAAATAAAAATAATACTGTGGCCATTCCATCCGGGTGAAGTCTTCATCCTCTGGCATCCAGGTGTACCGCTTGGGGTCCGGCTGGCTGCACACGGAGCGGGGGCGACGCCTGAAGTACGAACACTCCAGGTCGGCGTCGTATGCACACACCTCGGCAGGCACGGGGGTGGGTTGACCAAACCTAATACATAAACAGACAGATAGTGTAGCATGAGCATAAGAAAGAGTTTTTTTACCTGTCTGCGTAAGAGAGACTGTACTGTTGTTGCAGGATAACGGGCAAACGAGCAGATGCGCATATAAAAGGTTGACAAAAGCGAGAGGCGTTAAATGAAACCACATATTTAGTGTATCATTTCCAGGCTACACAACAACAATCAGATCAATAGCAATAGTTTAGCCACAGGAATTTTTTAAAGTTTTTTTCACTTCGTACAGGCTGTATCGACGGCTGATCGCGAGCTCGGCCAGCTATGGGTGCCCGGGGTCATTCACCCCATGCCAGGTTGCCGCTCGCTGTAGTCGCCGGAAAAAAAACATGATTACATTTTTTCGCTATTTAACTTATTTGAAAAAAGTATTTTCGTATAGGTAATTAAACTTTTTTTTCTATGTTTTGGATTAACTGTAGGCACTTAAAGTATAATATGTGGTTTAATTTAACGCCTCTCGCTTTTATCAACCTTGTATAGTATGTTTTTATCGCACATGGTAGCAAACCAGCAGCTACAATTGAATAAATGTCGACGCTTATAAACAAACATACAAATGCACAAATGGCACTAAAAGCTAAATTGCATATAGTGGTACCAAGTGAGCGAGAGATTCCCTGTCGTGCCGGCATAACTCTGCTTGAATACTGCAGAAAATGTCTCTTACATTTTTCAATACAAATCTAGAGGTAAGCCCTCTTTAACAGATTTATATTGAAAATTGTACCCTTATCTCGTGTGAAGCCTTTGAGCGTTGTTCAAAAGCTCGTTTACGGTTTAAAAAGTATTTTGTACCTGGGATAACGTTGTATGGGCGCATAATCGGTGTTGAGATTCTCATCCGAGGGCACTCGACGACGGACACACACGGATAAAAACGAAGCTCTGAAAATAAAATGGAAAAGGTTATGGAGTTTTTTTTTTAATTTATTTCTTTATGTGTACTAAACTCTGAAGCTCTCAAAAGGCAAAATCGTTTTTTATATTATGTATGTATTTCTTTATCTGTATCTGTTATACTCTGGATCTCTCCATATATAATCTCGGGGCTTTCTGATGACCGTTAAGCTTGACAAGTTTCTATCTTACTCCCATCTTTGCTAATTGTAAACGTGAAAGTTTGATTTGCTGTTGATGTTTGATACTCAATCATGCCAATACTACTGAACGTAATTTGATAAAACAATACCTACATAAGCTTTAGGTTGCAACCGTGAGACATTATTAGTTAATCAATTTATCTCAATTACCTTAACTCAATAAATAATAAACACAACAATAAGAATTAGGTGTCTTGTTGTTTTTGCGAAGTTCACAATTTATTTAACAAGACATCGGTCAGCACAAACTAACTTCGTATTTATTTCTCTGGGGTGTAATTTCAACTCTATCGCACCCTCGTCAAGTCTTCCAGTACATTGAACTCTTATCTGTATTGGTACAAGATTGAGAACGAAGAATGGAGCCACCCGGGATAGAAAAATGTATCGTTTAATCGCAACGCTTAATACAAAACAAAATTGAAAGTATATTATGCATGCATTAAAAAAGATGTGTGCTTAACACACGACTGAAGTAAAACTTCATATACGAAACATAACTGGACACTTCTGTCATCACTAACTTATATCTCCCTCTCAACTTCTGTTGGCTTCGACAGATCACACTTTTCGTCTATCGTCACGCTTTCATCAGCTTATTTCCCGAAGTCAAGCGCGCGTAAAGAAGTTTTATTTCAAAAAATGATCTGATACTCTTCAAACTGCTAGAACGATTTTTAACAAACATAATTAATAGACAAGGAAATTGGATATCGAATGAAAAAAAAATATGAGCGAAAAGTATCAAGTAAGATTGTTGTAAGAGATAGCGCCAGAACTTTAAGATGTCCTGCAACTCTCAGATTGATACTTCCACGAGTTCCTAAGAAAGGGACTACAGACAAACGGATAGAGAGATAGACTACAAAGCGATTCGTTGAGAGTTATTTAGTCATTAATTAGAGGTCATTCCATGCCGTTGCACTTAAAAAAAGGAGTATTTTTTACTTTCATAATATTATGTCCAGCCCAAAAAGATGGCCGCCGTAGCCAAAGTTTTTTAGTTTAGTCAAGTATTTTATAGTATAATTATGGGAGCAAACGAGCAATCGAAGAGCTTATACAGATGCGTCCCCCTTCCTCTTCCTCCCTCATATTTTTATGACATTCTTTATTTTCATATAAAAAAATTGTAATTGTATCACGTAGGTACAAGACCATAAAAATATTTTATGGTTTTCGCTAATAAAGTTGAGGTACAGATAATCACACCGCGACCTCCCGTAAGTTTTGGGTCGCGTTAACTGTGCCCATAACTTTTATCATGTAATAAACTTTATCTGTTGCAGCTCATAAAACGGGATTAACGACTGGAAGTATTGATATTTGGAAATATTGATGTTCGTCGGGGTAAACGAGAGCACACTATGGGGATGTGTAGATGATTCTGGTTCTATTTTATTACTTCGGAAAAGTGGAGTTTTTTTGGCCAGTAGCTAATGGTGTACACAAACATCTGAACTGTCATAGCTTGTTCTTCCAATAGTGATATAAACGACTTATTGTCGCCGCACACTTATCAACTCGGAAAAAGATCGTAACCGTATCACCTAGAGCCGGTTGGTATTCTTTGTATGAAACTTCATATTGCAACGCACACTTATGGGAAACGTAACGTAATCGTATCGTCTTCGTCTTTCTGGGCGAGGCGTTTACGATCCCTTTCCAAGTTGATAAGTGTGCGGCGATCAATAATCACGCAATCCTTCAATAGACCATAAAAAGTCACAAAATGGCGGTAGGCATTGCTCCTCTAATACCTCTAATGAAAATTCCGATATTTTATGTGCCTGTACTCTTACTACCAATAAAATTATTAAAGGACGTAAAGAACCAATTGTACATGTCGATATCGATTGAAAAATCAGGAAGGATAGGAACCTCCGTAAGCTAACTCCAAGTTGAAATTTGACAGTGTTCCAGTTATCTGGTTTTGATTTCCAGCGGCATGGTATTGATATTGATGCTTGATTATCGCTTTCCTTAATACCCACATCAATCTTTGAAGATAAAATGGATACATAACGAAGTTTGTCTCCATTATGTTTAAAATAAGCCATTTATTGTGAGCTAAGCGAATAAATCTCTGTCCCCGGATTGAATGTGCAATTTGGGATAAATGTGGGATGGGGTTGGAGGGGATTTGGCGAGAATTAATGTGGATGATTTACTATCATGTTCTTCTGTACCGACAGTCGTTGAATATGTATATTTCAATACGAGTTTGTACGAACAAAAAGCTATTTAATTTCACGGGAACACGCGGGCAGTTGCAACGTTTATCTGAAAGGTTATTTAGAATCCAACTTTTTCGCAAGGGAAATTTCACAGATATATTTAATTAGCTGCGCCCCGCGGTTTACCCGCGCAAATTTCGATCCCGTGGAAAATCATCTCACGGCATCCCATATGAACATTTTTTCGGGATAAAAACTATCGGTTCAGCAGTTTTTGCGTGAAGGAGTAACAAACAAACAAACAAACTTTCGCATTTATAATATTACTAGCTGCGCCCCGCGGTTTCACCCGCGTAAATTTCGATCCCGTGGAAAATCATCCCATGGCATCAAAACAAACAAACAAACATACAAACTTTCGCATTTATAATATTCATAAGATATTGCGTTTGGAAATAATGGTGGTCTGTACTTGTAGAGCTTTACGTTTTATTTAACTCTGGTGACGTCTGCGCAAGATTAACTTCCCCATTGGTGCCGGTCCGTTACGGCTATTTAACGACATCGCTTAGGTACACGAGACCGGCTTAAAGTGACAACTGACAGCTGTGCTATCGCGTTTCGTGCGGTGTGTTAGTGGCCGGTGGGCAATGGAGATGGGAGGATAATGGAGGGCAGCGCATCTGTATCGCCTCTATGCGGATGTATATGGGCTTCGGTAGTCATGAAAATGGCTCCGACTGCTATACCATATACCGTAACAAAACTCTGCCGATGTCAGTCGGCAAAAATAGTCTCCATTTGCTATTGCGAATTTGATTGCATTTCATCGCATGTCATATATCGTCCTGATGTTGATAAAGGCTCAATTTTAGAGGCACTTGTTGTTGTGAGGTTATCTTGGCGCTGAACGATAGAAGCACCTTAGTGATAAAGTATAGCGTAGCGTAGTAGCGGCTGATGATGACGACTACTAGTTGGATGTTTGGTGTAGTGAAACGCTTGCGCTAACTTTTATATCAATCTTAACCTAGCCCTAATATACCGTGCACTCTGACATCAACATTCCTACACACACATATTCATCTTGCACGCATTATTATTCTCACAGATGCAATACCCCTTGCATACATATATTGAAGCTTAATTATAGAGGTACCTTGACCCTATTGAGTTAAATGTACTACGTAGTACATTTAACTCAATGCTTGATCCTCAATAATGGAATCGTCTTGGTTGTCAATGATAGAAGCATCTTGGCGCTTACTTATTGACGCATCAAGCATCAATGAGAAATTAGATGATGAAAGCATCTTGGGGCTCAATGATTGAAGCTGAAGAATTATGGTGCTCAATTCATCATTCTCTTTCTCAATGATAGAGACTCACTTATTGCAATGTTATTGATCATGACGAGCATACCTGTTGGTTCTAGAACAGGGGCTCTCGATGTGGTACTGCGACAGGCAGCCGAGGAACCTGTCCTTCTTGGACTTCTCCAGTTCCAGCAGGTCCAGCTGTTTGTTGTTGATGCAGTATTGTTCCCGGAACTCCTGAGGACGAACAGGTTACGTTAGATCAAGGAATCAATGTTAATGGGAGGATATTCCATTCAAATTAGCTAGGGTGGGGTTGACAAATTTAGTAATTCACAAGATTTGTGTTAAATTTGAAAAGGTCTGACGGGTACGACGGTGGATGTAACTATCGTTCATAAAATATAAGGGTGTTTCCGATGCTGTTGCGTTGAGTACGGTTTGGGAGTTTGTTCCCGCTTTTTGGGTATATAGGGTCAAGAAGAGCAACTCACATGCAAAAGCATTCGAATATTAATCTGTGTCAGTGGTCTCATAAAAAATTTCGATTTTAAAAATTTAAAATTTAAAATTTCTGTAGCATAGCAAAGCAAACGCTTTGCCTATATAGAAATTTAAAATATTCTTGCTGTTTTGATGATTTTGTATTGATAAATAGAAAAAGAACATCAACGTGAGTTTCGTCTTTTTAGAAGTGTATAACTAACAAGTGAAATTAAAAATCAGATTTACAAATTAATTATTGAGCCTCAACTGGATACAGTCTAAATACAGCAGTAACCTATCATCATTACGGCTTCGAAGTAGCAATACGCAAACAATAACTCAAATTCCACGGATACCTTTTAGATAAACATGCGCTGCATCATTTGTCTTCATAATATAAACGTAGTGGTACATTACCATAGACTTAGGCATATACACCGATACGTCAATATCTTAACTTAGAAGCACCAGCTTAGTTAACCGGGTAATTTGGTTATCATAGTGTAGAAGCATATACATGTTCAGTATTATGTGTGATACAGGACTTTTAACTATATTTAGGTGTTAATTACTGAAATTTGAGGCTGATTAGTCGGATTTGCCTAATTAAATTATGTATAAGCAGTAATTGTTGTTCAATTGATTGTATAAACATTACTATCAACCATGTTGGTCGCCTCAGCCTAGATGTACATCTAACCATGGCGGGGGTCGCGTGCCTGTGTGATCCCCGAAGCTATGTCCTACAGGGCAGAGGGCTACCAGACAGGCATATGGGGTCTATCCGTCCCTCTGGATCGGTCTGAAAATAGGGCCGGCGCGTGGATTGGGACCTAGTCCAGCTGAAATGACACATCGTGTACGAAGAGAGATAAAGCTTTAAAAAAATACTGTTGTTTTGATTGGTCAGATTTTTGTTATTTTGCTTGAAAATTATACAATATGAAATATGTGGTTTCATTTAATGCCCCTCGGTTTTCTCAACCTAGTATTATATGACTTTTGGGATCTTCAAAAGTCTTATTATACTTACACTTTTACATTACTTTTTTCGATACCAGTATTGAAATATCGTTTATTATCTGATTTTTTCTCGAGATTGTTTATTCACGAAGAAAGCGTTTCCAATTTGTTAACAGGAAATTACTTGGCTTAATATTAAATTGAAAAACATTTCCGACTAAAATATATTTTAATGTAGTCGCAATCTCGTTGTCAAGATCCTGTAAGTAACAAGAATAATGTCGTCCTAGTAGAATAGCAGCTACGGCAGCCATGTTTGCCATGTAGATTCAATTGTTGACATTCAAAAAGTAATTCCTGTAATTCTATTTTGAATATAAACTTTTTCATTTCATTTTATATCACTTCATTTATCTGCAGGACATGTTATAGTGTAGAAGTGTGTGCCTAGACACAAGTGCACTCTCATTTCCCTCATTCTCATATTCCGACGGCACGTCCGGGTTGATCGGACAAAAATCAGCGCAGGAACCAGTTTAACGTGCTCTCCCAAGCAAGGGGTGTAACGCCGCGAACTTTACTCTGGACTGTTATCACAAATTGCAAAATTGTTAAATAGTTGGATTTATCCTACGCGTATATGAGGCCACGTAGAAATCTACATACATTCGTACAAAGATACATACTTTCGATTTTTTTAATAGCTCAAGGGTGCAAACGAGCATCAATTTCAAGACATCCGACGCCAATGGACATCCGCACAGAGGCTTTACACATGCGTTGCCCTCCAACATCCCCCCTCCTACATGGGCCATCGGCTACTTACACATCGCACGAAACGCAACAGCACAGCTCTTACTTTCCGCTGGCGTCGTGTCAGCGAGAGGTACCTCCTCGTGCCGGCCCAATTCGGCTACATGGCACTACCTCTTACTAAAACATTACTCTCCTTCGATGAACTTGGGTTAAAATATATAAGGATGATAATATTTACGTAATATTTTCCCGAAGTTATCCATCACGGCGATACTATCGCATTGTGAAAGGAAATTGCCGAAATTACCCTGTTAGTAGTGATTGAGGAGGGGTAGCCGTGCTCAGGGCTGCCACCTGCTAAGTTTTTTTTGTGTAAGGGGCAAACGAGAAATCGGAGCCATTTTCATGACAACCGACACCCATAGACATCCGCATATAAATAAACAGATGCGTTGCCTTCCTTCCTCCTCCCACCTCCATGGGCCACCGGCTAATTTACTCCGCACGAAACTTAATTTAAAGTAAAGGAAGTAAGAAAATAGTCTAATTTAGAACGCGTCAGCCCTGAGTAAGGGCTTTCTTTGCAAAAGCTTCTTTGTTGGTATGTACCTTATCTGTACTTAATATAACTGAAACGCTTTTATCTTGAGCGATCTGTGTAAATGTTAGCTTAATTTGATCGTAATATTAACATCACGGACACGTAATTTTGAAGATTTTATTTAAGATAAGATATATATTTATATTATATCTTTCTATTAATAGAATTGGGGTTTTCTCTGCTTTCTGATATTTGGGACAGATAAGTCGACACCTAAGTCGTTTAAAATTTGAATGCGACGTCACCTTTGTTCCAGCAGTACGTATGAGGAAGCAAAGATAAAAGTACGCATGTAAATAGCTTATTTTTTTTTATTTCCTTTCTTGCAAGTTAATATTTAAATATAGTTAATATTCACGTAAACGAAGTTACGGGCTTCCGCTATTTAATAATAATAAGGGATAGTGTCCTCTCGCGTATAGGTATGTAACTGCTGGAAGGTACACCGTCGTGATTCGTGTGGTTTTTTAGTTTCTCTTGGGCATAACAAATTAGCTAACGTCTACTGGCTTACTTATCCACTTGTACTCATATAAAAATAAATCAAAAAGCTTGTTAACCACTTGTCTATTACAAGTAATTCTTGTTGTCTATTTCTTTATTACTCTATTTGTCAATTGCAGCTAAAAATCATATAGTGGCAGCCCTAATGGAGTAATTTTATCATTTTGAAAGGAAAAAAAATAATGGCAATAAACCTGGGTACAGTGCAATAAAATTAGACTTAGAGTATGCTATATATCTGTAAATATTAATTGCCCTTCCTTCTATGGGCCAACAGAAACACACACATAAAACGCGACAGCATAGTCACTTCACGCCGGGATCGTGGAGGCAAGAGATACCTCTCCGGTCGTGCCTTCTTAATTCAGCTCCAACATACTGTGGCACTAATTCGTATTAAAGTCATATACTCTTGGTTCTACAACGTTTCCTTAACTTAAATCAGTAAATCTATGAAGCATTCCAATAGGTGGCACTTAATCTTCGTAATATTTTTGTAATTTTTGTCGCGTAAAAATACTCCAAACTAGGATTTGTCTATTTTTGGACAATACCTTAACAACTGTCCAAATCTATTTTGTTTTGTGAAAACAATATCCCACAAAAACATTCTGTAAAAAAACTAGCCAAGTCTCGATGCAGCTGCTTATTTATCTCTAAAAGTAATGAAATCTATACAAAGTCGTGCCAAGTCTAAGGCGATATCTTTATTTAATGTTGTGTGACTTGGCCGTTGACTTGTACGCACTAACGTACAAAGAATGTTGCGTCTTAAGTCTTATCCGATAAATGTTGAGACTCAATACGCGGACAATATAAAGAAATCGCAGCAACCTTAGACTTGGCACGACTTTGTCTAGATTTCATTACTTTTTAGAGATAAACAAGCAGCTCCATCGAGACTTGGCTAGTTTTTTTACAGAATGTTTTTGGTGGAACTCTGAATAAGACTAGAGTGAACATTCTTGCCGCCTCCCTAACTGGAACCAGGGGCCAGGTTGGCCCCTAGCCCGGCCCAGTAAATGAAAGGAAGCCTCTCTTGAAGGAGTTCGGTTCGGTGGAAGGACTGGACAGTAGTCGGGGTGCCCAGTCGCTGACAGATCCGGGGCACGCCAATATAGGCGGCCGATGGCACCCGTGGGGTTTTAGTGGGTATTCGGCTCTGCCGCGCATTTCCCCGCGAAAAAAAAAAAAAAAAGAAAAAAATGTGAACATTCTTTATAAGTCAACGGCCAAGCCACATAACATTAACTATAATAATAGAGACATCGCAGTATTGAATCTTGATTTTGTATAAATACAGTATAATGGAGTATTCGAGCAGTCGGAGCTATTTTCGGATATTTCGGATTACAGACGTCCATAGAGTACACAGATGCGTTGCTCCTCATCCCCTCATATATGGTCACCGCACGAAACGCGACAGCACAGCTATCCCTTTACAACGGTTTCGTGTAAGCAAGAGGTACTGCTCCAGCTACATGCATGCATGCCGCGTGGCACCTCTTACTAATCATTTAATTTAATCGCTAGAATATTACAAGTTTTAGTAAGAGGTAGTGCATTGCATGCTTGCATGCAGTCGAATTGGTACCTCACCTACCTCTCCTCTCGGAGGTACCTCTCGCTTACACGAGACCGGCGTAAAGTGGAAGCTGTGCCGTCGTGTGTAAGTAGCCGGTGGCCCATGGAGGTGGGAAGAGAAAAGAGGGCAGCACATCAGCATAGCTTCTACAGATGTCTATGGGCGTCGGTAGTCATGAAAATGGCTCCGACTGCTGTTTGCCCCCCTTAAAAAAAGTTGCGTACCTGTTTGGAGTACATGGTGGTGCGGCTGGTCGGCCGCTCGTCGGCTGCCTTCTGCCTCTTTCTCCCTGCGTTTTCATCCTCCGATTCGTACCCTTTCGCTGAGTGTGCTATGTCCGCCTGTGAAAAATATAACTGATTACTGAACAATTCCTTTATTTAGCAGACAGAGCCATTTTCATGACTACGTACGCTAATAGACATCTGCAAAGAGGCTATACATATGCGCTGCCCTCCTTTCTCCTTCAAGGGCCACCGGCTACTCACACACTTTACGCCGGTCGTCTGTAAGCGGGATCGGCGTAAAGTATTGGTAGCCATATACGATCCAACATACATTAGTGCATTGCAGCCGATCTAGGTAAGTCGAGAGAGGTATAAATTGCTGCCGATACTTTGTCTATTTTTAAGAACCTGTTAGGTACTAAATATCTTCGTTAAATTATTAGTAAAAATTATTTTTATTGATAGGAATATTTAAATTTCGAATGAAAAAATATTGGTTGACTGTAATGTCGTTTAATTGATGTGATTTTAGGTGATAACGACACTAATACCAATCGTGTGTCTCCATCGCTTGGTCCACGCTCTCGCTTGCACGCAGAATGCGACAGTGAAATACGCGTGCAGCCGGCGTTCATCGATTTAGAAGATGTTATCATGTCAAAGAAAAAAAAATAATTTCAAACTTTTTCCTCTTAACACAAGAATTTACTACCTTTTATTGGAGTCTTACAATTTTTAATTTTTATTATTATTAATAGACAGTATTACATTTTCATTTAGCTTGATCTAAAGAGTGAGTGAAGTGTGCATACTTCAATAATTTATATCTACAGCTATTCAAAATTTTGATGCAGGTTATGAGTCTCATGTGAAAGAATAGTTAGACCGACTATTTGTTTTTGTCTATTTTTCGACACTGTCCGGTCTGAAATCCTGACCTGAATCCAATAGAGCGTTAACAGAAAACTTCGAAACGAGATAAAAAAAGAAAAAATAGGAAATCCGTTTCATCCGTAAAAAGTCGTTGTGAATTAGGGGGTTAAAATATAAAATAAATAAATTTTTAGTTACTCTTTTATTATTTATAACCTATTTTCTTAAATAGTATATAACAAAATGATATTGAATTTTTGCGTAAATACTACTAATATTATAAATGCGAAAGTCTGTTTATTTGTTTGTTACTCCTTCATGCAAAAACTGGAGAACTGATTTTCATGAAATTTGGCACACACGTAGAGGGTAACTTGAAAAAAAAATCCTATGGGATGCCATGGGTTGATTTTCTATTTTCCACGGGAACGAAATTTACTCAGGTCAATCCGCAGGGCGCAGCTAGTATACAATAATTTACAAACTTATTCACAGAAAAGCAAAGGCACACTACACTATGGCAGTGCTTTGAATTTGGGATTCCTAATTCTCAGAACACCGTAGGCAACACCCAAAATCGGATTTTCTCCTATACGATGAAGCCGAAAATTGGCTCGTCGGCGCGTCTTTGTGAATATTGGATTGATCGGAAATCTGACTAGGCCATTTAAGTCCATCTATGTTTCCACATAAAGAGACGTCTTGGCCTGATTTTAAGCCATTTGGACAGCTAGATATTTCGTGTATGGGAGGTCGTTTGGAACTTTAACGATAGCTTAATTTGAGCTAACCAATATTATGGTACTTTCTTTCAGAATTTTTCTACTGAAATATTATAAT
>LUGF01051499.1:115923-135848 GCA_001625245.1 Calycopis cecrops | reverse complement strand
GCAAAGGCACACTACACTATGGCAGTGCTTTGAATTTGGGATTCCTATTCTCAGAACACCGTAGGCAACACCCAAAATCGGATTTTCTCCTATATGATGAAGCCGAAAATTGGCTCGTCGGCGCGTCTTTGTGCATATTGGATTGATCGGAAATCTGACTAGACTATTTAAGTCCATCTATGTTTCCACACAAAGGGCCGTTTTGACCTGATTTTAAGCCATTTGGACAGCTAGATATTTCGTGTATAGGAGGACGTTGGGAACTTTAACGATGACTTAATTTGAAATAACAAATACAATATTACTTTTTTTCAGGATTATTCTACTGAAATATTATTACAGCGCAGTGGGACGAAGCAGAAATCGGAGGCATGCGACTACTGACGCATGTAGATGCAGATACATGCATGGATGCATTTGCATGTTCTTTACACTTACAGGCTATTTATAAACCGCACAAAACGCGTATTCATATATTTTATTCATAGTACTTTAAGCTTTGATTAATTATGTGTACGTGTATATAATCAAAGACTTTTAATACTATATCATGCGAGCGAAAGGCTTACCACTACATCTTAAGTAACAAAAGGGTGAGACTTAATATAATAATGACAATCAATTTGCGAACATGAGCTACCAGTAGTGCCACGCAGTAGTGCCTACGGAAATAAACGAGAATAAAGCTGTTAGCTGAATATAAGGGAATTTTCAACTAAAGTTTACGTCGTTCAGGCGGCGTATAGCGGCAACTTCGAAATTAGCATGAAAACTTCTACCATTGTTAACCTGAGTTCCTTTACCTAACTTTCCGCTTTAGGGGCTATATTTCTCACACCTTAATACCTTACTATTTGTGCATAATATTATAATATTTAAGTCCTCTTTTGATAAGAATTGAACCATATGCAAACTGCATTAGTGGTAAATTGATTACACAAATAATAACATTATTAAAATTGGAAATCTTTCAACCCCATCTATCTCCTTCTGATTAAATTTGTTGCGGGTTTCAAGGTGGTTTTAGCATTCCTTTCAAGCTCGGTGTAGTTGTTTATTAAAGAGTGTTACCGTCGATACAAAGGAGCAGCTGCGTTGAGAAGGAGTATCAAGCCCGAATAAAATAATATGAGCTCTGATCTTTACAATGTAAGACAATATTATAAATTTTTCACAAGATAAAATATATCGTCCATGAAATTGCATTTCATGGACGATGCTACGATTGCCGTACTAGTTTCCAATAAATAGAACAAAGTTGTAGCAAAGTGGATAGATATCTCGAATCAAAATGGATTTCGGATAAATATGTTTACAAACAAATATCACATAATCCGTATCTACCAAGTATAGATCACGTAGCAATAAGTACATACTTTATTGTAAAAGTTTGCTACCTATTTGGCTATATCTGTTGTAACAACCTCTACAGCAACAATTCCACGAGCGATCCATAAAATTAGAACTTCAGTTGGCCCAAATGACAAGTCTTTTTACCGACGTTAAGAAGATTCGTGTACAGAATTCTAAATAATTCTGGAAACATCTGCGTCTTGGACGTTTTTATTGTGCGATCAGATGGAAGTACAGCCATCGAAACAATCGTTTGTTCCTTATAATTTCTTTTCTAATTTCTTTTCGCCGTTTAAAGTTGAAGATTTCCTTAAATATACGTGTTTAAGGAAAGTTTCAAGAACGTCCAGAAATTATTATTCAGAAGACGTGTTTTTGTTGATAATACCTATGGTTATATAGAATACTGACTTTTAAAAAGAAATAATACCCAGTTTCACACAAACATATTGATTTTATATAAAATCTTACAGAATATCTAGCTCACAAATTTATCGTATTAAGTAAGTATTAAGTATATAAGAGGCATTTCTGTTGGGGCATTGTCGCGTATTGCTGTTAGTTTATTGTAAGGTTACAATTGGTTGAATGACGGGCTGGCGCGGACTAAATGGCGTAAATCCAAATAATATTATAATATCGGAAAATGGAATGTGTATTTGTAAAGCATTCACGCAATATGTAACGAATTTAATGAAAATTTTACGCATATCATGTCAAGCATTAAGCATCAACATAGTAGAGCATTATATAAATGTTTTAGGCGTATGGGTCAACAAAATTCTTAAAAATGATTTTTTTTTAGTCGTATGGGTCAACAAAATTCCTAAAAATGATATTTTTTTGGGCGTATGAGTCAACATGATTCTTAAAAATGATATTTTTTTGGGCGTAACAACCATAATTATACCATAATAATGCTTACACCCACAAATTCGGCTCCATGCAAACATGCATTACACCACTACTTCTTACTTCTGCAAAAAATGTATTATTGCCACCAGATGGGAAAACCGCAGTCGTAAAAATGTTTATTCTTCATCATTCGCGTTTTAATTATTTTCTTTCTGAAGTTTATTATTTACGTTAAGTACTTTTATCATTTGTTACGACTTTGTGACAATCATTTTACATTTATGTGCTTCTTCGTTTATGCTGATTTCTTCCGCCTGTGGCATAAGGAAGTTAATTGTTTGCCAATTTTAATATTCTCGCTCCAACTGGTTTACGGATTATAACGCATAAGATCCTCAAGAAGAGTAACAATGTATACTATGACATGTTCAAGGATTAAAGTTTACATATAATACGGAATGGAAAATATATGTTATCAATAGTATTGTGCTACAGACAATAGTCAATGAAGGTAGGATTTTTATAATATCTATGATACACAGATAAACATTAATTAAGTAGATGGGATTCGAACCTGTGTCACTCCGTTGCCAAAGAAGAATGGCTGGCTTCGTACAACCTACTTTTTTTGTTCTTATGTAATATTATAATTTGTACCGTTTATTAACGCAATTAAGACCTTTGTTTTCGTTTAAGTATTTTTAAAAGTTCGTGTTATTAAAAAAAAGGAATTAAAATAATTGAATAATCAAACGCAATGAAAGCATAAACTAAACGCAATTATGCATTAAAAAGTTGCCATATGTAAAATAATACAAATATCGAAATGAATAATTATTTAGAAATAGAAAAAAAATAAAAGTATCAAGCCGAACTAAACAGCCAAAATAATCTTTACGTGGGCGTATGGCATGCGGCCCTGCCTATGCGCAACACACTGACGTACCATAAGGTTTGTACTAACATAACCTTAAAAAATTCAACTGCTTCTAACTTTGATTTCCGAACTTCTAAAAATATAAAAATTTAAAATGGGTTTGTATATAATATTATCTACCCATTAAAACAAAAACATCACATAACTCCATAATTATTAGGTGTACGAAACTCCCAAACAAACCTGCCATTCGCCTTTAATTGTCTGTCTTTGCGTATACAAATTACCTTAGAACTAACAATTGTGGCAGAACTTTACTGCTCATAAATAATCATATTTACTTTAAATAACCTTTTCGTAACTTCTAATGTAAAACAAATCACCTTATGATAATTTATTTTATAAAATGAGTAAAAACATAACGAATGTAACATGAATATAAATATGTCTACAGTATAAACATAACGAATGTAATTTTAATATAAATACTTCTGTAATGAAAGTTTCAACACATTGCCCTTTTCGTCTGAGTCTCCTCTGTAAGGTCGTATGAGGTCGTACTAGGTTCAAATCCCAGTCTCGATTACGACACAAATACACTTTTCGGTTCGTGACTCGTCTGTACTCCGCCATTGAAATCAATAGCTGTGAGTTTTACATCAGTATTACCAATTGGCGGTACGCAAAATAGACCACACAACTGAAGTAAAACTTAATTATTACTTTAATACACAAATTCATTACCACAGTGACAATGACATACCATGTCATATGATATGTATTTCTTAAATAAAAAAAAGTTTCACTTAGATAGAATTTGAATTTGAATGTTTCCTGCCTCGCCCGATCAACATATTTTTGCAACGCTCTCGCTAGCTAACTCCCCAAGTCAAGCGTTTTACTTCAAAAATATGAATTTTCACTCCCTCCATCTCCCTTCCATAAAAAACAGTGTCAGTAATTTTACTTAGCGTAAGGCTCAATTCACACCAAAAGCGCGGCGAAGCGCAGCGAAACGGAGCGCACTTTCAGTGTCATGTAAATTTAAACTTTATTTTCATTACTGTGTTATCGAATTCTCGCGACTTCCGCGCGGATTCCAGCGAATCCTCGCGCAGTCGCGGGAATCCGCGTGACTCGTTCGAGTTTCTCATGCGATAATAAGTATTATAGTAATTATTATAAAGTTGAAATTCATATGACACATAAACTGAGCTTCGCTTCGCTGCGATTCGCCGCGCTTTTGATGTGAATTGACCCTAAGCATAAGAGCATCGTGTTTGGGGTTTTTTACACCTCGCGTCACATTATCGCAGTTATAATAACGTTTTGACAAAATATTCTGTTGCTCACAGACATCCGCATAGAGGTTATTCAGAGGCATTGCCTTCTTTTCAACTCCTCCTTACTACTCACACACCGCATCAAACGCGACCGCACAACTGTCACTTTAAGTCAGATACCGAGAGATACTTCGTCGGTTGCGGCGGCCCGATTCAGCTATAACGCAGCTTGGCACAACCTCTTACTAAAACAATTTATGTACGATTCTAATGGTAAAAGAATTTTTCAAGTCTAATTCGGAACGTTCAATGCTTTTTTTTTTTAATTTTCTTCTTCATAATGTTAGTAAAGATTTTGCTGTTTCTTTTGTCTAACTTCTGATTCTGATTATTTAATTTCATTTATGTTTATCGAATAGTGTTAAGTTAGAAACTCACACCGTGGAATTTCCAAAAAAAAAACATACATTTTTACAATTTTCTCTGCCCCTCACTACATTGTTTCTGCAATCCTCGAGTTTCATTCGCTTTTGGCTGAAAATGTTTAAAATTGCTTTTAAATTTTATGATTTCTTTTTACGTCACGTATGTGTGACGTTATTAATAAATTATTAAGTCACTACCACAAATTAAGACATGATCTATGATAAATCCGTCACGTCATCCCACGCACACTAATTTAATTAAAACTGCTTTTAAATTTTAGAATTTCTTTTTACGTCACACGTGTGACATTTTTAATAAATAAATAAGACACTGCGACTAATGAAGACATGATTTATGATAAATCCGTCACGTCACATCGCACTCACGTTAATTTAATTTATTACTCGTGTAATTACATACAACACGTCATTACGTTGTAGACATGATTTACGGTAATTGTTTTTTTACCGACTGCGTTTACAAGGAACGTGTTTCTCCCGGGTGTATGTGTAGATTTATCTTTTGGCTATA
This sequence comes from Calycopis cecrops, assembly GCA_001625245.1. Classification (NCBI taxonomy): domain Eukaryota; kingdom Metazoa; phylum Arthropoda; class Insecta; order Lepidoptera; family Lycaenidae; genus Calycopis; species Calycopis cecrops. Next base: position 130,523 of record LUGF01051499.1, on the reverse strand, counting down.
ACTATAGCCAAACTTAAAAGAATATATAGCCAAATTTAAGCTTAAAAGAATTGACGAATTTGAATGTATGAGGTGTAGTTAGATTCTTTTCCATACCGCGAGTGACTCTGGTTTTTTTTATAGTATAAAGAGGCAAACGAGCAGTTGGAACTTATAGATATCAGCATTATTTCTATGTACTCGTTGCCCTTCCTTCCTCTCACTTTATCGGCCGCCGGCTATTCACAACGCACGAATCGCGACATCATAGCTGTCTAAGTGACAGCACGTCTGGTCGGTATCATGTTAGCGAGAGGTACCTCCTCCCGGTCAATGCCAGCTCAATTCCGCTGCAAAGCACAGATAGTGCCACAAGTAAGAGGTAGTGCCACACTGCATGCTTGCATGGAGCCGAATTGGGCCGGCACAAGTCGGTAGGTACCTCTCGCTTTCACGAGGCCGGCGTAAAGTGACAGCTGTGTTATCGCGTTTCGTGCGATGTGTAAGTAGCCGGTGGCCCATGGAGGTGGGAGGAAAAAGGAGAGCAGCGCATCTGTATAGCCTCTATGCAGATATATGTGGGCGTCGGTAATCAAAAAAGTGGTTCTGACTGCTTGTTTGCCCTCCTATACCATAAAAAAAAAACAAAAAAAAGCAACATGGTATTACCTCTTAATATTTTAACACAACTATATGAAATAAAAGTACAAAGTACAATTTTGATAAATCAGGATCCTTAGTATATATATATATGGGATAATCCGATTCTCTGACAAGATGTTTATAGTTTTAATACATACAGTAGATAAACATACATGGACAGGATAAAACCTTCTTTCTGGCGCAGCGCATTGAAATAAATATAATTTTACCACTTAAATATTAAGTTCACTCGCATATTAATTAAATAGAAAACTAAAGTTATATTTCAACTGCTGCTTGTTCCAATAGAGAATAAAATATCTGATGAAAAGTCCGAGGAAAGTCTTTGTAAGTAACATTAAGTAACGGGAAAATTCCACGTCCCTTTCATTCCCGCTTAAGTCTTCAAGTTGGGACGCCCAGAGTTTATAATCATTCATGAAAACTTATCGTTTCAACCCATCCCCGTAATTAGCATTTATATGTTCACATTAATTTTATGTTTTCTGTATTCCGTATGTCAAAAGAAATAACTGTACATTCATAACATGGCTTTGTTGTCCATCATTCAATGGCGTAGAATTGAGTTTGTCAAGAATTCTAAGCTAGAAAGTACAGTAGTTTCTTTACGACGACTTATAACAGAGAAACTTGGTAAAAAGGAGATAATGGAATACAGATACAGTAAAATATCTGAACCTTTGTTGTTTGAAACATGGAAGAAAAAAACGTTGGTACGTTTTTTTTCTTATCTCATCTTGTTTACTTTGCAGTTGTCGTATTACTTAACATCACTTGTACTTATATTAAGTCGGAACAGAACTTCGGTGTAAAGCGAACTCTGGCCTTTTACAAGAATTATATTAATATTATAAATGCGAAAGTGTGTTTATTTGTTTGTTTCTTTGTATATCAAATAGGATTAACGGATCAATGTACTATTTAGTATTAAGATAGTTGAAGGACTGAAGAGTGCCATCGGCTCCTTTTTATCGCAAAAAACTAATCAAGCGAAACTTATGGTGACACCTAGTATTACATACGAGTATATTAGCAATAATATGCATTTTGGGTTTTTCGTATTAAACATTCAAAGGTTTATATGTAGTGTTTATATGTAGTTAATAATACAGTAATAACTAAAACTAAAAATCTCAAGGGACCAAAATTTAATTAGGCGAATCTACGAATTACTGCCAGTATATTATAAATGTATATTAACATTAAATTCAAACTTCAGTCATAGTGTAGCCACAATATGACTTGTCCGGTGAAACTTTATACAAGTTCATAAAGTTCAACAATTACTAATTTGACGCTAACAACCTCACTAGGTAACAGACGGACATATTGCAGTAAAGTTTACGAAACTAGATCCTTTTCAACAAGCACGTTCTAGAAATGCGGTAACGTTTTCCCTTTAGTTCTGACCATTTTTTTTTTCAATTTGGTAAATATTTAGCATTGCACAACTTCTTTCTAACTAACTTTGCTAAGATGCATGTCCAAACCTAAAGATGTGATAGTTCTTCCATTAACTATACCATAAAATGTATGTATATGTCTGTGTATTTAAATGGCGTGGAAGACTGTAAGGACTTCGCTTCGCCGCTCTAAAAATATTTTTATTTTTAAATACCTCAGTATTTATGAATAAATTTCACGGTGAAGATATTTCTTTAAGCGAGGAAAAGCTTGTTATTTGTAAAATAAGAAAATATTTCGAGCGTCAGGAAATTGGATGTGATGTGTCTCGTTTCGAGGGGATTCGAGGAATTTAAATGTCGTGTTCGCGTCCACAAGCGTTACGGCGGCGGCGGAAAATGTCGACAATGATTTTCTTAACACATTTTCATTTCAAATTTAACCATCTCCACTTTAGTTGATTTCAGGGTTGCGTACGGCGTAACGGAATTCTTTTACATACAGTGTCACTTGGTTAACCCTAGTTTAGGTTTAAAGTTACTTATTCTATCTGAATAGAAAATATATTCATAAATGGATGTATATTTTAATTGCGTTGATTTAGAAGTATAACTTATAAGTCTGTGATTATAAACATTTCATAAGATTGTAAACCTCAGGATTTGACAATATAATTAAAATATACAACCATTAAAATTCAAAACCCAGATCGCTAATGAAAACCTGTAAAGTATGTTTACAGGAAACTGGTGCAAAACTTTAATTTATCGATAGCATTTTTTTTTATTTTTTTTACCTGTGTTGAAACAGACACCCCCGGACTGCTTACGCCACCACCTGCAAGAAAGAAAAAAGTGATGAATAGCTTGAAACAAAAAAAAATACTGCGTACATAGATATAAAACAGATTATAGATAAATCTTGACATTACCTCAGTATAATTTTAGTCTGCCTTATGAACTAGCGGTAGTCATTTAACTATCGACCGTGGGGTTCCATGTTCAAGTACTGGGGAGTCAAAAAGTATTATTTTTTAACTTCTAATAGCCCGGAGTATGGAAGGCTTCGGACGTGTCGGACTGCCCTCGAAATATGAGGCGATAGTAAAGAGAATGCACTTGTGTCTGCACCTGTACTTGTCTGTGTCCCGTACAGTTCGTTAGTCGCTATAAGTATGGTCGCAATCGCCGTAATTCTTTTTTTTATAGTATAAGGAGATAAACGAGCAGTCGGTAATATTTTGATGATCACCGCAGCGGGAACGGTCGAGCGTATGTTACAGGTCACGGCCTATCAGCTTCCCGTTTTGCCATCCCAATCCCATGCCCCAGTTGCGTGTACGTGTATGATGTGTACTCTCTGTTAATTCCCTATTTATTTTTAAAACACTTAATTATCAAACCCCTAATATGTACGTGCACTAAAGTAAGTAGTACATGTTTTTAAGTACCAAATCATCCTCATCATTATCATCATCATCATCAGCCTATTACAGTCTACTGTTGTTGCCTCATCCATAGCACGCCACTGGTCTCGATCTTCGGCTAGCCTTTCCACTTCCTGCCCAAATGGATTCATCTATTTCCAATCCGATACTAAATCACCAAAGTGCACCTGTGATCGTGTTCGCTGGAACAACGCTGGAGCCGACGGCGGACATTTTGTAAGTTTAAATGGATCGCAAATAATGGTGGCTCGTTATCCAGTTACATATTAAATCACGGGAAGGAAATCACAAACCAAAGTGGAAATAATCAGCGCAATTGTTGCGGTGCGGATGTTAATGGGTGGTGGTCACTGAATTGTTCTAGTCGCTCGTTGCTGCATTCTGTGTAATCCTCCTATAAAAGCGAAACTTTGTATGTTTATTCTTTCACGAATAAACAAATCATTATTGTATTATATAATCTATACAAAATAATATAAAACTGAAGAGTTTGTTTGTTTGTTTGTTTGAACGCGCTAACCTCTGGAGCTACTGGTTTTTTTTAATCGGGCTTTGGCCCATCACTCGTCCTGTGTCGCGAGGATCGACAACGGCAACCACACTTGACCCTTTGATATGATCGCAGGGAGCCCGAGGGAAAAGCTAAATCTGTCTTGGGACTCGCTACGAATTTAACCGACTGCAATAAAAAAAATCGGGTTCACGTAAACGAAGTAGCGGGCGTCCGCTAGTATATTAAATGTGGACTGGATCTAACTGTGTTTCCCCTGTTAGTGAAGTGTGCATCCTTCAACAACGAATGAAATGCAAAGTTCCTAGTAAAATAATAAAGACTTTTTTTCTTTTTTTTTATGGTATAGGGGGGCAAACGAGCAGTTGTAGCCATTTTCATGACTACCGACGCCCATAGGCATCTGCATAGACTACAGATGCGCTTCCCCTCCTTTCTCCTCCCACCTCTGTGGACCACCGGCTACTTACACACCGCACGAAACGCGACAGCACAGCAGTCACTTCACGCCGGTCTCGTGTAAGCGAGAGGTACCTCCCCGGTCGTGTCGCCTTACTACACTACGCACTACCTCTTACTAAAGACTGCTTAATTGAAGAAGGATGCACAGTTACACTAGATTTTTTAAAAATGATTAATTTGTACAAATGTCTGTAAGTTGTTACTATGGTCGTTAAGGACCTGAGTTGTTAAAAAACAGCCTTAAATAAAGCAATAAGAAAATTGGCACAGGCATTCAATTATTACTACAATCTTGACTTACTTTTTGTTCCGTTAATAATGAATGGTTCTCTTATGGTATATTTAATGCTCTTAAACCGCCGGGCACAGTTAGTTGCCCAGAAAATACACAAAAAATGCCCAAGCACAGTTTAACAATACACAAAATAGTCAAGTTGCCCTTTCACGAGTTCGGTGTGTAAGCCGGTGGCCCGCGAAGGGACGAGGAGGAAGCAGGGCAATAACAATAATAAATAAATATCTGTGGACTTATCACACTACGTTAGCCTAGCCCCGTGCTAAGTACCGTAAGGTCTTGTGTTACGGGCACTAGGCAACAGAATATATTTCATATTTTAACAAATTCAAACATCCATGACCTAGGCGGGATTCGCACCCGCGACCCCTGGCCCAACATGCTCCGCTTATCCGAGCCCTGTACCACTGCGTCAGCCTGGTCGTCACAATGCATCTGTACAACCTCTACGCGGATGTCTATGGGTGTACGTAGTCATGAAAATGGCTCCAGTTGCTCGTTCTCCCCCTAGTATAAAAAAATAATGATTTGGAAAGAATGTGAGTATAGCAAGAAACAAAAGTAAATATTTTTGGCATTTAAGGTAACTGCAGTGTACACGTAAATAGATAAACGAAGTTTGGCTCTCAGTGCTCCAGCGATAGTTGGCTCTCGACTGGAGTTTACTTAACTGTTACAATCTAGCCATTACACAAACACGAAGAGTTGCATTTGTGACTTTAACGTGAAATATAAATGTTAGAGGTAGTACCACACTGATTTTACTCCGAATCGGGCTGGCACGTACCGGGGAGGTACCTCTATCTCATCAGATACCACCAGCATATTCTGTAGCGTTTTGTATGATGTATGAACTTATTTTGACCTTTCGAAGGGGAAGTTTGAGGGCAACGCAAGCATATAACCAGCACATATTTATTGGCATCAATAGTGAACACAAGGCTCCGACTGCACGTTCTCCCCGATACTAATTAGTAAGAGGTAGTGCTACGTTGTATGCCTGCATGCAATTGAATTGGACCGAGGTACCTCTCGCTTACACGATACTGGCAGATATGTTAACGAGTTTCGTGCGGTGTGTGAGTAGCCGGTGACCCATGGAGGTGAAAGGGGAAGAAGGTCATGCCTGTGTAACCTAGGGTTCTTCAAGAAACGAGCTTATTCTTTTTTCCTCAAAGGTCGGCAACGCGTCTGTTAGACCTCTGGTGTTACGGATGTCTGTGGGCGTTGGTGATCACTTTACATCAAGTGACCAACTGCTCGTTTGCCTCCTATTCTATAAAAAAAACCTATATGCGGATGTAATTAAGAAAATATATACGACTGCTCGTTTGCCGCTATAAACTATTAAAAAAAACTAATAATAAAAAAAATAAAAACAAAATCAAGATATAGATATGCCTAATTAAAGAGCAGGCGATTCTCGAGCGCAACAAAGATTCTAGGTCACGCGCCCCATAGGTTCTGCCGGCTGGCAGTTTCGAAACACAATAATAGTGCAGTTGACCCGATTTCCAGTTAACAAAGAGTTCTTACGTAACGTAACATAACATTGACCTTTTTAACGACGCGCTGTTGTTCACAGCTCTACTCGTGAGTAGCGGAGCCGTATTCTACACATATTATGTCTAGTTTTTGAACGTGTTCGTATAAATCGCTGAACGCACGGAAAAGCATCGTTTATTGTCACGTTCCGGCGATAAAGAGAGAGACAGAGAGAGACAGAGAGAGATTGTACATTGTAAGAGCCACACTGCAGGCTTGCATGCAGTCAAATTGGGCCGGCGCGAGCGGGCAGGAGGTAGCTTACACGAGACCGGCGTAAAGTGACAGGTTGTGTTTCATGCTGTGTGTATGTGACCCATGGAGGTGGAAGTAGAAAGGAGGGCAACGCATCTGTATAGCCTCTATGCGGATGTCTATGGGCGTCGGTAGTCGTGAAAATGGCTCCGAGTGCTCGTTTGCCCCCTATACCATAAAAAAACAGATTCTCTCTTTCTCTGTCTGTATACAGATAACTATTTTTTATAATATAGAGATAGAGGTAATATAGAGGTACTCTTCTAAAAAGTGGGGGCTAAGAAGCAGGAGAAGGAGGAGCTTTTGCGCGAGGCCTAAAAGTTAGTTTGGAAATCTTCTCCCATTGCAGTGGCGTCGGGGCCGATGTGGTGCGGAAGTCCTGAAGAGCAAGATACAATAAGTGGTGTTTACTGTAATTCCTATTTTTAAATAATTATCATTCTTCAGGTACTTTTAATAACTAGTGGCACTAGGACATACGTCATTTGCCCCCTTATTAATAAACATAGAATAACTCCATCCAAGGAATAACCTGGTAATAAACTGACATCTGTCAAATTCCATAATAAAAAACACATAGAAAGTATGGAATTTGACAGATATCAGTTTATTACTAGGTTATTCCTTGGATATAGTTATTCCATGTTTATTAATAAGGGGGTTGAAGTCTCAGTCCACCCGTGACCGTGCTTTAAAGATACTGAAGCGTCGGGGTTGTTAAATAACTAAATAAACTGTAACAATAACCCTTAAAATAGTTATCATATCTTTATCCCTGCTCGCTTACTTCCAAAACTGTTATTTACAGTGAAAATAGGAACCTTAATGTAGTATATTGGAACAGTCGTGGAGTACTGCCAACTTTCTAAATCCGTATGCGGAAAATTTCATTCGACAGCGTTTATATCCCGATCACGTCCCTTGCCTCAGTCTGTAATTGAACCCGGTACCGCTTTAACAAATGCGCCATTTTGTTGTGATTTTATATCTGGTTATTGCTCACGACTCATGTAATATTCGTGCGATAAATATTTTACATTCTATTTAGTTCGAACTTTAGATATAACAAGCTTCCGCTCGCACTTTCGCCCGCGTGGATTTTGGACTTCAAAAATGGAGTTATTATAATTATATATAAACCTTTCTCTTGAATGACTCTCTCTATCTGTAAAAATCCATCAAAATCTGTTATGTTATTTTAAAGATCTAATCATACCGACACACGACGGCGGAAAGCGACTTTGTTTTATACTATGATTTATTAGTTACTAGCTTCCGCCCGCGGCTTCGCCCTCTTGGATTTCGGATTATAAAAAATCCCTATAAATTTTAACTTATTATGTTATTCTGATATGAAAATTATATTACTGTAAAGTTTCATGAAAATCCGCTCAGTAGTTTTGTGTGAAAGAGTAACAAACATCCTTACAAACTTTCGCATTTAAAATATTAGTAGGATTATGATTATGTTTTTGTAGTGATGTTATTTACACTATACGTGTAAATGAAAAAAATTGTTTAGTCATTGATTAAATACGCGAAAAGCTATCAAATCAGCGAATGCTTGTTTGATCACTAAAAAAATTAAATTCTATTTCCCAAAAATCTATTATTTATAACGCTTTTACGAACTTTGAATATACTCTTTTAGAAGTTTGATTAAAAAGATTAAACATGTATATTACTCTAAAAGCTTTTTAAGTCTAGGGATACCGGTTGGATCTAGATATCAATCTATTTTTGTAAGACGTAGTGTTACGATGTGTTTCAGTCGAATTTGGCCGACACGACCGAGGAAGTACCTCTCGCTCACACCTTAATGGCGGTGAAGTAAAAACTGTGCTGTCGCGTTTCATGTGGTGTATAAGTAAACGATGGCATAAATCTTACCCTTTTCCGAGTGAAATGCAACGAGTAAACAATATACGTACATTCGTCTGGTTTTTTCATCAGGGACTGTGAAGAGCCGAGCAGCTGGTATGATATAGGACTACGGTGACGCATCTGTGTGTCTATCTATTCACATGCAATCATCTGTATTTACTACTTCATTCTATAAGCAATATTCATCTACGGCTAGTATATTACATCTGCTCTCTCCGTAATGATTCTTGGGGAAAGAGGGGGGTCTGTCTCCCTATCGTCTCTCACTAATAGAAGACAAAAAAGTCTTCGCTCATCCGATGAACTGTTAGGGCAAGAAATCGCCGTCAGTAGTAGGTCCTTCCGAAAAAAAAAAAAAAATCATGATTCTTGGTAAGCTACCTTTGTAAGTTCTAGGGTTAGAGTCTCAGACCGGTCCAAATAAGAGATTGTAGAGATTTTTCAATTTCTAATGATAATCCGAAGTCGAAGAAGAGGTAGTAAGAATAACCCCTAAAAGAAAATTGAGGCATTGGTTCTGCACCTGACTTCTCTTTGGATATCCAAGAATATGGAAAATGAGTGCAGTTGTATCAGAAAAAAGACTTATACACTTTAAAATATCCTGCGCAGTAAGTTAATGTGTGGCCATAACTTAGCTAGGAGGTCTATAAATTTATAAAAAAGGTATACAAAAAGCCGAAATGTATCTACAATCCGCGATTTCATAACATGTTGTTATGATGAAAATTTCAAATAAAGGCCAGCGAACTTCCATTTCTAACTCTACAACAAGATAAAGCTATATAATATTTACAACACACCCAGTTACCGGGTCCGTCCCGGTGTAATTGCATTGTGCTCGGGCAATTGTATCTCGCGGTCAAACTAACGCAATGATGAATGGGGTTATAGCAATGTAGTTTTATTGTTATATGAGCTATGTTATACCTAGTTATTATATCTTTTATTTTTGTTGTAACGACATTTACAAATACAACTCAAAAGATGTATGTTTTCAAAAATGAGATTCTAAAGACTTCGACAATAGTAGCCCTCTGACTTTGAGGTACTGTGATAATCAAGCGGTGAGTCACTAACACTGGCTTGAAAAATGCTACAAACATAATATATTCACATCGTTCTTATCAACAGTTCAGCAACGCAACTCTGGAAGAAAACATGAAGCGTTTAATATACGTCCCGTTCCGTCCCGATATAAATATAAGAGTCGTTAGAGAAGCCGATATTGAATATTTCCGCTGCTCTATGTAGAGCGTTGATATTACTTTTTACTCTATAAAGTAATATCCGCTGCTTCTCTGAATAATGATAGTATTCCGTTATTGTGTTTACGTTTTACACAAGGGACACGAAAATACAGTAAGAGTCAATGCATTGTTTTTTTAGTTTATGGAGGCAAAATTAATATTGGAACCTTTTGATTCATAATGACGCTCGTCCTCCTTTACTGCCTGTCGATATTGTCAATAGATTTATTATTTTTCTCGACTCGAAATTGTTTTCTTTTCAACGGTATTAATGAATTTATTGCATAAATTATTGTGATGTTTTTTTACGACGATGTCAATGGGAAAGGATGTTACATTGACTGCCCTCGTCCGTGGGTCAAGGCACTTATCCGCAAGGCAATGGACCAACCCCGAAACCGCCACCCAGTGGTCATGGACATGGGCAAGCCGAAACCTGCAAAGCTTTCCACATCCCACAGGCACCGACCTCCCACACAGCGCCGCGGTCCTGCTCTTTGGTTCTGCCGCAAACCTCCAAACGGCCGCAGAGAACAGGGAGCATCGCAACAAAACACAGCAACTACTCTCCCTTCGTAACGAAATATGGCAGTAGATGAATTAAATTTCACGCCCGTACCATGTAACGTTGACGTTTGATATAAAGATTTGTAAAATCTCATTCAGATAAAGATATAGATATAAGTTGAAATTATAACAAATTTATTAATATTATTAAGTTTATGTTGTATCAATCTTTTTTTTTCTGATTTACTCACTTGATACTGACTTTCCACTTTCAAATAGTATTAAAACGAAAAATAAAATTATAAAAATATATAAAATTGTATTTGTAATGCTGAGAAAACTCTTTTGGAAATAATAGTACACTTAACCATTTAAGTTAAAGTTCCTCATAGTATTTAATCATAGTGGCTATGAACATAGCTCTGAAAATGTTAAACACGAAAAGTACAAAAATACATTCTACATTAATGTAGAAAATGACGGATGTAACACATTGTGACGTCACAGCTCGTAGCACATCTAATAAACTCGTAGCAACGCTACGGAGCGTAACAATAAGTCACGCTAGCTCCGTAGCACGTAGAGTTGTAGTTACGACTTATGATCTAATGAAATTTATGATTGTAACTTATTAGCTTTTCAGTATGATCATCGTGTAGCTGTTTCATACTAAAAAATTCATTTATATTTAGTTAACTAATTATTTATGAAAGATACTTTTTAATGAAAATTTGGACAATAAAGATAACGAATAATTTCTGCATAGGAACACACTTATACATAACCTGAGGTTGATAACATACTTTCAGAAAATTAATTTAATACTCGACATCTCGCTTATACCAGATCGGCGTAAAGTGACAGCGGTGCTGTCGCGTTTTGTGCGGTGTGAAAGTAGCCGGTGACCCATGGAGGTGGGAGGAGATAGTACGGCAGCACATCCGTATAGCTTCTATGCGGAAATGGCGACTGCTCGTTTAACTCCCTATACCATAAAAATAACGACTCAAAACATTTACGTCAAAAATAATTGCAAATATGCAATTACACCGGGACTGGCATTTATTAACAACTGGGTGTGTTGTAAATATTATATGGCTCTATCTAGTTGTAGAGTTAGAAATGAAGGTTCGCTGACGTTTATTTGAAATGTTCATCATAACAATCTGTAAATATTTAAAATCGAGTATAGTATGTTTCGGTTTGTTGTATGCAATTTGCTGAAGTTGAATTTTGGCTACAGTGAGTGTACTGCGCAGGATATATTGTAGAATACAAGTTTGAGTGTGGACGTGCGTATATGTGCCAATTAATGTTTTAATTGACGCATCTCCAATGTCACGCGCCATTCGTTTGATAAACGTTCTATCGGACAATGGCGTAGATGTTTTTTGTCACAACCTGCCGAAGCTCATGAGGTTGGCTCAGGAAGTTATTGAATATATCGGCGCGAAGACTACCTGATTTATTACAATGGAACAATTGATTGTAAAAGTGTAAATTCTTGAATGTTCTTATCGCAATCATTAGCTTAATTAGTTGAACACGTGTTACTTGCAATATAAATTCTCCGTAATTTACGACGAGGCAATCATTGTAATCGAAGTATTCATACAGTGTGAAGCTCTCTGGCACAACGTTACGCTGCCCAGATAATAAAACTAAGCTGTTGTGAAGTTGGAATAGTTTTATTTGAAAACCTACCATGGACCATCATCGTCGTGAAGTCACTGATGTCAGCAGTGCTGACGTCCCCCATTTAAAAAAACATGGCTGAGGTATCTTCCTCGTTAAACATAATAACAATTAACCCTTTAAGTGTCACGCGTTATGTACAATACATAAGACAGTCGGACAATATGTTTCATATAAACTGTTTGTAACATGTTTTATTTAATTAATTTGCCTGCATGTATCATCGACTTGGAGTTTTTTTGAAATTATGTTACATTTGTGTTTTCTATAAAATAAAATAAAATGAAAAAAAGTGAATAAAATAAATTTATGATTACTTGTAGATACAACTAGTAACAACAACAAATAAATGAAAATACAAAAATGCAACAAAAAATGTAACAATACGTATTGTGCACATACACTCCGCAAGACAAGTTGATAATCTCACAAAGGCGGTCATTTTTAGTCTCCTACGAGATGAGAATCTATTCCCTTCTGTAGACTCGGTTTAAGTTGTAAAGACGGTATACCGGGCGTACGTGATATTTCAAAATGATTTGAATTTAAGGCCGCTATCCCACTGGCGTTTTACGAGCGTTGACGTCTCTCCGACGTCTTCGTAACGTCAACGCTGCGCTGACGCAACGTTAACGTCGTGACGTCGCGTAGCAATAGTTAACGTCTGCTAAACGCGACGTTAGCGTCGCGTCGTGCACATGGTGCTACATAAAACGCGACGCTAATGTCGCGTTTAGCAGACGTTAACTATTGCCACGCGACGTCACGACGTTAACGTTGCGTCAGCGCAGCGTTGACGTTGCGAAGACGTCGGAGAGACGTCAACGCTCGTAAAACGCCAGTGGGATAGCGGCCTAAGTCAGCCCGTAAGAGGCTTTTGAGTATCTGTTGTTTTGATAGCTTGGTATATTTTTGGAATTTTAAGTTCATTTGACACTAGACATAGGGGAATATTGTATTCAAGTTATAATAGTAATAATATTAATCTTTGGATTTTAACTTATTGTGCACGATATATAGAGCATAATCACTTTTTTGCATATTCAAGGATATATATAGGCTGGTGAGAAATCAGATGCAGAATCGAAGTCTTAATTCCTTTTAAGAGGCACGTGATTGTCACTAAGCCGATACTAACTTCGCACTGCTGTTAAAAACTAAAAATAATTATAACCTAGATCCCCCAAAGTCTACTACTGTGCGCTATAAGCGCAATTTTATCCCACGCACCATTTCAATATGGAATCAGCTGCCCCCCTTGGTATTTCCGGATCGATACGACCTAGGGATCTTCAAGAAAAGAGCTTATTCTTTCGTCAAAGGTCGGCAACGCCGTTAGACCTCTGGTGTTTCGGATGTCTGTAGGCCTTGGTGTTCACTTTACATCAGGTGACCTAACTGTTCGTTTGCCTCCTAAGCTATAAAAAAAAATATAATCTTTTATTTGCATCGATCTGAGAGTCCATCCCTAGAACTAAAAACCAAGACGATATAGATACTCCACTTATTGAATATGGCATACTAGCTGCGCCCCGCGATTTCACTTGCGCAAATTTCGATCTAGTGAAAATTAGAGAATCATCCCAAGGTCATTCCATAGGAGCATTTTTTCGGGATAAGAACTATCCTATGTGTTAATTCAAGTTACGATCTATGTGTCAAATTTCATGAAATCCGCTTCGGCATTGAAGGAGTAACAAACAAACAGACAAACAAACAAACATACAATCTTTCGCATTTATAATATTAGAAGGATTACGTTGCAAGTGAATAATAGATACACGTACGCGTTACCGTAGTTACATCAGCGGTTCGAATTTCACAGTCGCTGATTAAAAAAAAACCAGACGAATATACGTATAGTGTTTACTCGTTACATTTCACTCGGGAAAGGATGGGCTTTTTTAATACTTGGTAATGCTTTTTACTCTTTTCATTTGTAACATGAACCTTTTATTGTGAAACGGGGATATGAGAGGAAAATAAACCATCGCGAATATCATTATTAATAAAAAGAACACAACTGCAACAAATTCCAAATAATGCAATTAATTGAGTTATTATTGGTCCCCTTACGTTTTCTCTTACAGCTCTTTAGTATTCACTTCATATTAGAGGATTACGAGTAACTCTTTCGCTTTAATTGGCTTCACCTAAAAAGCCTGGATTCATCTTCGGCTACTAAGGTGAAGACGAAGAATTGAAACATGGTGGCGAATGAAAATATCTGCATGATTGAAACTGATCATCTATACTCGAATAACAACTGAAATAGTAACACGTACTAAAAATAGTAACTCGTACTTAAAAAAATAATTCATAATATTATAAGCCAGTCATCTTTTCAAAACATACAAACAAAACCATTTGATTAGTACCGACGTCCATTCACATCTTCACGGCTACGCAAATGAATTGAACAAAGAAAAAACCTTTAAAAGACAAAATGGATGTGGTAGTTAAAGTCATAAATCTAGAAATAAAAGAACATCTGTAAAAATGAATCTTCATTTGAAAAGCATTTTTATCTAAATATTTCTGCTTCGTTGAACTGTCTCATTTAATGTTAGACCAAGATCCTGTGAATCTAAGATCTTCCTCATGTTATTAAAGTATAATTTATGCAAAATTGTAAGTAAAGGTATATTTTAAAATACCAGCAATCTCGCAAGATTAGATAGCTAGCATTAAGTTAAATTAAGA
>LUGF01051499.1:96982-108794 GCA_001625245.1 Calycopis cecrops | reverse complement strand
TAAACTTGTCAAAGCGTTTATTCAAAGTTCGTAAAAGCGCTATAAATAAAACCTTTTGGGAGGTTGAATTTATATTTTTTAAGAGAGCAATCACGCAGTGGCAGGTTTGATGGCTTTTCTATTATTTAATCGATAACTTTTTTTTTTATTTATGCGGTAATGTAGATATTATATCTAAAGTTCGAACTGACTAGAATGTAAAATATTATTACACTATTATAGGTAACATAGAATAGGTAGATTCGTAGGCAATATCCAGATATAAAATCAAAACAAAACAGCCCATTTGTTCAAGTGGTGCCGGGTTCAATTACAGACCGAGGCAATGGACGTGATCGGGGAGAAAACGCTGTATGTTATGTGGAACGAAATTTTCCGCACAGAGATTTAGAAAGTCGGCAGTACTCCACGACTGTTCCAATACTACATTAAGATTTCCTATTTTCACTGTAAATAACAGTTTTGGAGGTAAGCGAGCGGGGTTAAAGTTAGGATAACTACTTTAATGGATATCCCAATTTATTTAGTTATTTAACAATCCCGTCGTTTCAGAATCTTTAAGACCCTGTTCAGATGCCAAGCGTTCAACGCGCGTTTGGGTAACGCGCGTTTACAACTACATACTAAAACGCGCGTTAGCATGTGAACGGCCTGAACAAAAATTATGTAGTTGTAAACGCGCGTTACCCAAACGCGCGTTGAACGCTTGTCATCTGAACGGGGTCTTAGGCACGAATGCGGGTGGACTGAGACTCTAGATGACGTATGTCCTAAAATGCCACCAAAAGATTTTCCCCGACCCGACAACGAAGCAGAAGACCCGAAGACTTATAACTTCTTGGTTGTACCATTTAACAGAAATACCACTTATTATATATTACTATCTCGAAGTTTTCCATTTCTCAATTGAAAGAAAAAAAAATTTACTACCGCAATCCATATAAGCTAACTTACAATATTATTTATAAAGTTCGAGCTTTATAAATTGTGTCGCATACAGAAATTGAATCCAGTTCATCAAGATATATGCTGTGTTCCACAAAAAATATTACGTCCAATATTGCATACGATAATCTATACTAATATTATAAACGCGAAAGTGTGTTTGTGTGTTTGTTTCTTTGTCCTTCTTCCACATCAAATCGGAACAACGGATCGATGTGATATTTAGTATGGAGATAGTTGAATTACTGAAGTGAAAAGTGCCATCAGCTCCTTTTTATTGCGAAAAACTACGAGCGAAGTCACGAGTAACAGCTAGAAAAGAATGATTAAGAGATAGTGCCATGCCATGCAGCACAATTAGGTTGGTACGGGGAAGTACGTCTCGCTCATATTATGATACCGGCAAGTTACAACTGTGACATCGGGTTTTGTGCAGTTGTTAGTTTCTCGTGAGCCTAGGAATAATAAGGATGAAAGACGGCAACGTATCTGTATAACCTCTATGCGGATCTTTATGGACATTGTTAGTCACCAAAAGTCTAATTCCTACATTATATATAAATGGTTTTCTTTAAAATCAATTTTACTGTACTCACTCTCTATATCGCTTATATCGATCTCGCTTGCACACTCGTAGGAATGTGACAAAAAATCATGCTTTTCCGTGCGTTAATTTAAACGATGTTATCACAAAACTATGCTAATAAGCGATGTCTTGTATCTGCAGCCGGCGCTCATCGACTCGTTAGAATTCATCACATCAAAAACATCTGTGTATAATACGGCTCCGCTACTCACGAGAAGAGCTACGAACAACAGCGCGTCTTTAAAAAGGTCAATGTTATGTTACGTTACGTAACAACTCTTTGTTAACTGGAAATCGGGTCAACTGCACTATTATTGTGTTTTGAAACTGCCAGCCGACAGAACCTATAGGGCGCGTGACCTAGAGCCATTGTTACACTCGAGCATCGCCTGCTCTTTAATTAGGAATATTTGCTATCTTGACTTTGTTCCAGTTTTTGTATTTATATACTGTGAACGGGACTTAATCGCGTTATAAAATCGAAGTATTTACCTCGACTCTCGACGTTTCGGCCGTAATGCAACGTGGCATATAGGCTAGAGTTTGATCAGGCTCACCGCATTTGCAGGATGGTGACTCTCTAAGCCCCCAAAATGCTGAATTCTTTGGCCGTCAAGGATTAAAAAAAAAAAAAAAAAATATTTCACTTATTTATTAAATGAATATTAGAAATAAATGACTACTTAATTCGAGGTGTAAATAAAGAGTGGCTAAATCATGCACTATGATAATATAATATTATGTATAATATCTTGAGTTTTGGGTGTTCTTGTGAGATGCTGGGAGCCTTGTTCTTAGCATATTCTTTGTATTGGTTCCGTAATGTGCTCCATCATTCGCTTTGTTATTTGTTACTAAGTCATCATTTTATGGAAAGTGGTTCCATTGCCACATTGCATCTAAATCGGGCCATCACGAACATAGACGTATAGCCAAACGCATTGACGATTGATAGTTATCGACGGTAGCAATTAACGAATCGGATCTGTATTTTAGCGATTTTCTTTTTATGGCAATAAAGGTAAGAAAAAGAAAGACGGTTGATTTGAGCATTTTTAAATGATTTAAAGATCAACCGTCTTACTTTTTTCAAGTTCAAGTTTAGGAATGCAATATTTGAATAAGTAATAAAATATAATATGAGAGAGCATTTTTTAGACTTAATGCAATGAAAATAAAATCACAAAAATGCAGATCCGACTTCGTTAATTGCTACGGTCGGTCTATGGCAAATGTGGTCACGAGTAGACTGATGCTCCGTGGTGTCATTGTCTCGTAGCCGCACGAGTTCTTCGAACTACCCGCGCTTGATCGTCATTATTTTTATTCAAACCAATAAGGTTACGGTAACACACAACACTCACAACATCCAACATCTTATACTAAGGAACATCCCGACGCCTACATTTCCCGCTAACCGGATTCCACGAAACCGACAACCTATATCCATCCCTCCGGTTAAAAATCTTGTGTTTCCTAATTACAACCGCTTCACGTACCATCCTATTATAATAATGGCGTTCAGTGGAGAGTCGAGAGTCGATGTAAATACTTCGATTTTATAACGCGATTAAGTCTCGTTCACAGTATATAAATATGAATACAAATCGTCAAAGTTTTTTTATCATTAATATATTCTTTTTTGAATAGTATGAAGTCGGAACCATTTTCCGGACTAATGACCACCATAGAAATCGGCATAGAGGATACATAGATGCCTTGCCCTCTCGCGACAGCACATCTGTCACTTTACGTCCGTATAGTGTAAGCGGGAGGTTCCTCCCCGGTCGTACAGGCCCGATTCGGCTACATGCATGCATGCAACGATGGCATGGGTTAAACGTGCAGTCGGAGTCTTTTGATCGCTGCCTACGCCAATAATTTTTTTAATTTTTTTATGCATGCGTTTTTTTCTTTTTTATAGTCTAATGCAAGAAGAAATCGTAGCCTTTTTCATAACTTCTGATACCATTAAACATTCAAGCATGCAGTGTGGTACTACCCCTTACTTAATGCCGTCCCCCTAGCAAGAGTCACCATAAATTCACACATCACAGCATATACTTTACTGCTTTTAGGTTCATAACGTCTATAGTATTAATACGTCCATAGTATCAAAATGTCTAGTTATTGAAAATAACCAGTTTAAAATGTATTAAACGCGAAAGAGACAAAAATTCTTTCTATACTAAAGTATTATCTACTTTGATAGACGGATGTAACTTTCTGACGGCGGAGCTCGTAGCACATATAATAAACTCGTAGCATTGCTACGGAGAGCAATAAGTCACGCAAGCTCCGTAGCACGTAGAGTTGTAGTTACGACTTATGATCTAATGAAATTTATGATTGTAACTTATTAGCTTTTAATATTATCATGCCTTAGCTGTTTCATGCCAAATTAAATTTAGTTATTTGTCTTTGTAAAATACTTTTTAATGAAATCCTTAATCCTAAATATACTTGCACTAAAGTAATTTCAAGTACATGGAAGTGCAAAATGGGTTCATCTATTTCCAAGCCGTTACTAAATCACCGAAGTGCACCTGTGATCGTGTTCGCTGGAACAACGCTTGGAACCGACGGCAGCGGACATTTTGTAAGTTTAAATTCGCAAATAATGGTGGCTCGTTATCCATTTACATATTCACGGGAAGGAAATTACAAACCAAAGTGGAAATAATCAGCGTAATTGTTGCGGTGTGGATGTTAATGGGTGCTTGTCGCTAAATTGTTCTGATTTTTCTTCAGAGAAACACAACCCCCCTTATTAATAAACATAGATTAACTTTGTCCAAACATCAACCTGGTATTAAACTGATATCTGTCAAATTCCATATTAATAAACACATAAAAAATATGGAATTTGACAGTTGTCAGTCTAATACTAGGTAAATGGTTGGATAAAGTTAATCTATGTTTATTAAAAAAATTAAAAAAAAATAAGTCCGAAATCCACGCGGGCGAAGCTGTGGGCGGAAGCTAGTTATATTTATAAGCCCATCTTTGGAATCAAGATGTAGCATCTTGTTCGGGGTTGAGATTATAAACGTTATAGCAACAAAAATAAAAGTGTTTTAAAAGAACTAGTTTTAACATAACTCATATAATAATAAAACTACATTGCTGTAACCCCATTCGTTATTGCGTTAGTTTGACCGCGAGATACGATTGCCCGAGCACAATGCAATTACACCGCGACGGACCCGATAACTGGGTGTGTTGTAAATATTATATGACTCTATCTAGTTGTAGAGTTAGAAATGAAGGTTTGCTGGCATTTATTTGATATGTTCATCATAACAACCAGTGAATATATAAAATCGCGGATAGTTAATAGCTTTCTGTTCTTGTATGCAATTTCATATAAATTTTATATAATTCACATCCGTAACCGAATAAAATTGTAAATCAAAAACACAGGTTTTCAGGAAAAAATAAAAAAGCTTCCCATTCAACGATTAAGCTGGTTGAGGTGACTATTGAAAAATATATTTTTTCTTAATATTAGTTAAGTGAAATTAGATATTAACCCTAGACACCTAACCTTCGTCGTGCTTGCCCAATTCTTCCCAGAAGCACCCAGGTCCGGCGGATAAGTACACTATTTTCCGAGTTAAATGCTCGTGGTTTTGACGAATGGTTAGTGTTTTTTTCCTTTCTTGTAGTTTTTACCATGAATTCAAGACATGTGCTGTCAAATGAGCGCAAAACGCGACTGTTATTAGAGGAGGAAGACGACAGTCCATTTTTTTTTCTTTGGTAACGCAGGGGAAGACCTTTACGTACGGTACCCAGGAGCCCGGGTGCCACAACCAGGTACAGTATCGGGCTACGTAATTAGGTTGCCCTTACCGACTAAATCCCTGCGGGTACCTTCAGCCGCTTTGTTTGGAGAGACTCGGATTTACAAGCAACAGTTCCCTCTAGCAACAGGCTGGCATCAGTGAAAAGGCCAGACTTCTCCTTGGTGACTGTCCGGCTGCCTTTGAACAGTCCCTACTACTATATCGGAACCATCAATGGGGTCAGAACACACACACACACACAACACCAGGAAGACCATTTGTCCAAAATCCCGTCGTCCCATTCCTCGCCGGCATCTACTGATTCAGAGGAACGAGTGGAGAACCAACTGAGCTGCTTTTTGTCTGGTTTCTCCCTCCAAGCCTTTCCGGTGTGGGTAGCCCTGTCCGGCATAGCCTTCACGGAGGCACGCAAGCCCCCCCTACCACGAAATATAGCACTGCATTTCGCGGTGAACATAAAGTCGATTTCTGCATAAGATGCACTTCGAAACAATTTATGTCTTTATTTTTTCCAAATACTCATACTATTATTAATAAGGTACGCCAAAGAAGAAAATGTTATTTTTGTTGTTTTTTATTTTAATTTTTATAGCTACTATGTCTGAACTAATCTCATGAAAACTAGTGCCTCATTTACTCACTGACTTATAAAATATCTGTGGTTATTAGTAAAACATAAATAAATAGTTTTATTTTATAGAATATTAGTTGTTCCATATAATTAATAATAAATATAACAATATAACACATAAAACTATGAAAATAAAACATCTTAAAAAATGCTCGTCGTCGTCGTCGTCGTTTTTAGAAGTCGGGCGAACTTTAGGTGTCTAGGGTTAAACTAGATGTTAGAAAAATAGCTTACCAAGAACCATGACATAGACCAAGAATAGATTTTTTTAGCAGTAGATAGATACATGCTCCGTTTATATAATGTAGAAATAAATGCAGATTACTGCAAGTGAATAACTAAAAGATACACAGGGGCGTTACCGTAGTCCTATATTAAAGTAGTAGTAGTAAGAGGTAGTGCCACGCTGCATGCTTGCATGCAGCCGAATTGGGCCGGCACGAACGGGGAGGTACCTCTCGCTTACACGAGACCGGCGTAAAGTGACAGCTGTGCTGTCACTGTTTTAGTAGCCGGTGGTCCACGGAGGTGGGAGGAGAAAGGGGGGCAGCGCATCTGTAGTCTATGCAGATGTCTATGGGCGTCGGTAGTCATGAAAATGGCTACAACAGCTCGTTTGCCCTCCTATACCATAAAAAAAAAAATTAAAGCTGAGGTTCGCTTTTCACAGTCACTGATTAAAAAAAGAGATGAATATACGTATAGTAAAAACTCTCGTTACTCTCTACATTTCACTAGAATGGATAACACTTCATGGATCATAGAAGCACACAAGCCCCCCTCCACGACAAGGTGGCAGCATCTTTAGGGAGGAGCATGGCACTATCTCTTACTGTATATCCTAACACCACAACACAATTCTACAGACAAATGGACAACAATAAATTAAATTATGCTAATAGACCTTCTATTAACATTTTCTTTAAACTTGAGTTATTAGGTCGATTTGTAAGCAAACAAGAGTCTAAAAATATTTTCTTTAATTTAATTCAGTTTGTTTTCTTTATAACATCATAACGAATAGCAAATTATATTTCTAATGCTTTGGAATGAGAAAAAGCAATTCCAAGTAATTGTCTGACTAACAGGTTCAATATCAAAAGATTTTATTAAACAAATTAAGAATTATTATTATGCTATTACGTTTTGGAAATAAATTAGTTTTGGATGTAAATTTGCTGTTGTTCTTAAAGATAAATAATGTATATATTATATTTCTTGTATCGTGCGTATGTCACTGAACTTCTCCTAAACGACTGGACCGATTTTGATGAAAATTTTGGGGCATCTTGAAGGGGATTTGAGAACGGTTTAGATTCCAATAGAATCCTTACGGTATTTAGCACGAGCTAGACTAAATTGGTGTGTAATTTCAAAACATATTATTATAACTGGAATACAATATTCCCCTATTCCTAGTGTGAAATAAACAACAATTCCCAAAACCTTTTAGCAACTAACCAAAAGCCTCTTACGAGTTGCCTTAAATTTAAATCCTTTTGAAATATCACATACGCCCGCGGTACCACAAGAACTCAAACCGAGTCTGCAGGCAGACGCGAATAGATTCTCATCTCGTAGGAGACTAAATATGGCCGCCTTTGTGAGATTAACAACTTGTCTTGCGGAGTGTATGTGTCATACACAACTTGTTACATTTTCAGTTGCATTTTTCTATTTCCTTTTGTTTGTAAATGTTTTTGTTAATGCTAGGAAAAGTATTTTTTTTAAATTGGGGAAATCCTCACAGAATACCAGCCACACCCAACGTGGGGAGCCTGGTTATGTCGGACTCCTACCGACTAAAACCCCACTGAACTGAACATCTTCAGTGTTATAGATTTAGATTTAGTAGAAGTATTTACTTTTGAGGTATTTACTTGAGAGGTGGAAGGAGAAAGGAGGGCAACGCATCTGTATAACCTCTATGTATGATATTAAAGTATTAAAAGCAACTAGTAATCTCCTAAAAGCCTATCATTATTCTCAATAGAAGTAATCAGCCTTGTCTAATGAGCATCGCTAAGTCTCACTGAGTACAGATTACTGTCGAACGGCGATAGCCGATCAATGAGGCGCTTAAATCGGGGAGTTGATCGGTTTGAAACGACAAGTTATAGTTATATGAATAATAATGTCGACCTAGCGGGATTTCGACTACAGCGTCCATTTTTTTATAGCATAAAGAGGCAAACGAGCAATCGGAGCCATTCTAATTACTGCCGACACCCATAGACATCCGTATAGAAGCTATACAGATGCATTACCCCCCTTCCTCCATAGGCCACAGGCTACTTACACGAAACGAGACCGAACAGCTGTTACTTTACGCCGGTTTCGTGTTAGCGAGAGGTACCTCCCCGGTCGTGCCGGCCAACCCAAGAATTGGGCCGGAACGACCAGGGATGCAATGGGGCCCTACCTCCGATACTGTTCAGACTGATATTTCGATAATAAAGTAATTAAATATGTTCGAATATGAAATTTTTAATATAAAAACCTATACCCTCATGATTAGACCGTAATGCAGCGATATCTATTAGCAAATCCAACACAGTTGTTAAAATAACTGAACCATGCTCTAATCTGCCGGATGTCTTCCAAATCGATTTGCAGGCAAATTGCCAATCCGTCTGCTAGCGAAGATATTAGGAAGTTTCCGATTGATTTACTCCAAGATTATTTCATTAATACGTCCCCTTTGGAGACCATTTTGAATACATTTCCTAGTATATATAAACAGTAAAGTAATATTGCTTATAAGATAATATAATTTATAAGTGTAATTATAAGAATCTATAGACGTATCACACTACATTAGCCCAGTCTATATTATTATATTATTAGTTCAATGTATAGTCTCGCCTTTGAAAGGATACGCAGTTTCCTATGTTGCAATAGTAAAAACTACACATTATATTATACAAGCCTTTTTCCGCGGCTTCGCACTCGTTAAATATATATAAATCTCATAAATTACTATATTAAAAAAAAATACTTATCAAAATCTGTTTGGTAATTTTAAAGATCTAAGCAAACAAACACACAGACGGCGAAAAATGACTTTGTTTTATACTTTATAGTGACTAAAATGGATTAAGACTGATGATAATAATGATATAATAAATAAAGATCAAAAAGGATTTCTTAGTATATTTTATTTTTACGCGATTCTCTCCAACTTTCTTTATATAAAAATATGTAGGCAATCATTTACTGTCATATGTAGCGGTAATCTCTTCGTTCTGAGAACAAATGGTATTTTCTTCAAGTATAAAGCACCCGCTATCATGATCTGTTTTATTTCTATCGGCTTGTTTCTGAGAAGCTTATGGTATTAGCGATAGAAAGATACAGTGAAATAAGTTTTCTCAAAGACTTTATTGTGTTCTACGTATTTTGTCTAAATAAATAAGGTTGCTACTATTTCCGACACGCGAGTAGTCTTGGCGTCCGTTTGGTTCAGTGGTAATAAAAAAATCTAGGTTTGCCATCTATTTAGAGAGTATTCAACTGGGTTATTATAGTAATTTTATACATTTTAGTAATTTTACATAAGTGTGTGCAGATACAAGTGCACTCTGTATTCATATTTAGAAGTTTTTTTTATGGTAAGTATGGGGGGGCAAACGAGCAGTCGGAACCATTTTCATGACTACCGACGCCCATAGACACCCGTGTAGAAACTACAAAGACGCGCTGCCCGCCGCCCATCTCCATAGATCACCGACTGCTTACACACCGCACGAAACGCGACAACACAGCTGTCACTTCACGCTGGTCTCGTGTAAGCAAGAGGATCTCCCCGGTCGTGCGGGCCCAATTCAGCTGCATGCAAGCATGCAGTGTGGCACTACCTCTTACTGATGTGACGGCATCTCAAAACTACCGGAGAAAAGGCAGGCACAGGACTGGTTCAATGTGCTGTCCGAAAAATACGGAGATAACAGGCTTCGGAGACTTTGAGAAACCCTGATATTACATTTTAATTCGATCCGGAATATGAAGTCCTCCCGGAGTCAAGTCCCAGGTAGAACGATATAATGGATACTAAACCATAAGGGAGCACAAGTTAAAACAATTTTCGATAAAGTATCAGCTGCTATTTTAACACTTCACATTTATATGTATGTAGAATTTACATACATTAATATTATAACAATATGAACTATATGAACATAAATATGTTATATTAGTTAATTTAATGCAGAATAGTTATTTATTAATCGAAGTGTCTCCAGTTAGATAATCCGTCCTCATCAATTAAGTTGTGAAACTGATAATCGAACTAACGCCATTCACTTGACATCAATCACTCATATCTAATTACAGTTAAAGGCACTAACTTGTTCCAAATGACGACATTAAACCAACGAAGCGTCGAAATCAATCTAGCTCCGAGGGATCTTTCGGTTTCAAAATCGATTAAAACGTAATCGGCTGGAGTTCGTCTTCACTCGGATATTACGATGTATCGATTAATCAGGATTCGGGACTTATCACTTTATTTTTATAATTGATAATAATAACAGAACAGAAATAATGTAACACATTATATTATGATTAGAATTTCTCATTTTATATTCTGAATGAAAATATATTAAAATATGTTGCTCGAACAAATACAGCTTATTATATTCACAGAGAATGCTACTCTCGCCCTCCAGCGAGACATCCACTAAGTAGCGTTTGTTTGTCCTTTTGTGAGTCTTGAAAGGTTTTGTTCGGAATATTGGTACGCTGCAGCTCATCTTGTGTTTGAATAACTGAGATAATACCTACTTGTTTCTGCTTATCATTTTTCGATATCTTGTTATTTTTATCTATATACATATAACTGAAATCACAGTGATGTGATCCATAATAATATTTCATAGTAACATGTTCAATTTATAATATGAATATCGTCAATTTGCTAAAGTATCAATAGCCGAATGGCAAAAAAAATAGCATCGATAAAAATAATTTTTCGTTGCACAATTCCTCACCGATCGCGGCAATTTCAAGAGCAAACTTTACTTTAAATTAGTACCTTCACCCCTTTGTGACTGCTCGACTGATGTTAACAAATATGAACAAACGGAACCTCACATTATTTGGGAGTATAGTTCTTGGCAGAGTGAGCGAACCGTAATATTAGTCAATATTCATATTGTTAACAGGGTAAGATACTACGGCGATCTTGTAGACAGCGTTGGAAAGCGTGGACCGAGCACGATTAAAAAAAGCATACTATAAATTAATAAAAATAAAAATAATACTTCTTGTTTAAAATAAGCTTTTAATAAATGCACTTAAAAATAATAAAAAAACTTTTCATTTAAAAACTTCATTAAACAATTTATATGGTAATGTATAAAAACTTGTCGCAAGTTTTAAGCACTCGTATTTACTTAGTTTGAAAGTTTCAAAAATTAAATTCAATTAGATCCTATTATTTAATTTACTTTTTATTTACGCAGGCCAATATTGCAACAAGCTTATATGCCATGATATAATTTGTTCAATGGTAATATAAGTGGATGGTAAAAGTTTTAAATTAAAAGTTTATTTTATTCTTTTTAACAAAAATGTTTTTTTTAATATTTTTTATCCTTTTTAGTTATTTAATTTCAGGCATCATTGTTGGCAGGTCGATTGTCAATTAATTTACTAAAGTTGAGATGAAAAATAGGTGTAGGCAGATTCTAAGGCCTACCCGATATGCACACAAAATTTCATGAGAATCGGTCGAGCCGTGTCGGAGGAGTGTGGCAAGTGGCAACTAACATTGTGACACTATAATTTTATATTTAGAACGAATTATTATTTAATTTTATTATTTATTTATTATTATTATTT
>LUGF01051499.1:85012-96813 GCA_001625245.1 Calycopis cecrops | reverse complement strand
ACTATTTACCTTTAATAAAATGAAGAGGCATATACTTACAGTATTTGCAATTACTTAACAAGAAATTAATCGGGAAAACCTTTCGATTTTGATTTCTCCGCGTAAGTTTCAATCCCGGAAAAAATATGAATTGTAATAAGATGTATTTGTTCGAGCAGCATATTTTTTATATTTTCATTCAGAATAAAAATAACATAACATAGATTTTCGTTTCTCTTTTTGGATACATTTTGGTGTTTGCATTCATATATGATTGTATTAGTTTTTAATTGTGCTGGTTAATGTATTACCTAATTTAATATAAGCTGCTTTATATTAAGAATGTATGTTTCTCTAATAAAAAATAAAGAATGAGGTACTTATGTATTCATAATATTATGTACATCATTATTTCTTGTAGTATTTTTATTTGTTACTCGCTCAAACTGAACAGTATTTTGCCACTGAAAGAGATATCGTAGACAGAATAAAAAATAAATATGCAGACTAATATTTACTTATTACCGTCATTACGAACGAAGGCTTTTGAATTCTGATCAATCGATACATCGTAACATCCGAGTGACGACGAACTCCAACCGTTTAGCTCCATCTAAGTCTATAATTGTGCTCGTAAAATAGTTTCTCGTTTGTCTCCTTATACATAACTACTAAATATAAAAAAACAAGTATATGCCAATTTTGAAAGCACAATTTGCTACTGAAAGACAAATCGTGATGATACTGAAAAACAAAAAAAAAAAATGGAGTATTCAGATAAGTTACTTATCACGGTTGTTATTATCAATTAAAATAAATTTCCACCCGATCTGAAACAGTAAGTCTGATTAATCGATTCATCACAATATCCGAATGAAGACGGACTCCAGTCGATTACGTTTTAATCGATTTTGAAACCGAAAGATAACCCTTGGAGCTAGATAGATTTCGACACTTCGTTGATTTAATGTCGTCATTTGGAAGTAGTTGGTGACTTTAACTGTAATTAGATAGGTGATTAATGTCTTGACTATTCACTATAGAAAAAACAAAATGCTGCTCTTTCGCTCCTTAATACTAAAAACTATCCCCAATCCCATTCCAAGCAAAAAACCTTCAATAAAATGTCCTCGTCTCTAAAGTCCTAAGTGATTGGACGCCATATTTAAACG
Organism: Calycopis cecrops; assembly: GCA_001625245.1. Taxonomy (NCBI): domain Eukaryota; kingdom Metazoa; phylum Arthropoda; class Insecta; order Lepidoptera; family Lycaenidae; genus Calycopis; species Calycopis cecrops. Next base: position 95,662 of record LUGF01051499.1, on the reverse strand, counting down.
GGCTCATTCATAAGTCAATTTAGACAATGGACTGAAAACAGCGTTTTATTCGCGACAATGAAGCAATGACCCTGTACGTCTCGCTTTTTATTGCGTATACAAGACGCTCGTAAAAATTTTATCGTCCTAAACGTCTTAGATTGTTAAAGTGGAATGGGGCCTGAAATACCTTCGTTTTGATTGCCTTACTTAGTTGATAATTCGTAGACATCAGCTGCTATCTACAATTTTTTTGAAGTAATATACGCGGGCTTAACATTGTTCTGAGCAACAAGCAAAAAAAAAGTTATTATAATAGCAACACAACATTATTCGTGGAAAACCTAAACAGTCTAGCTCCGACTATTCATCAGTTCGGCTGGTCAGAGAAGGACAGCCTGACAGCGGGGCCTTATAAATAGCCGTATTTACCCTTTGGGTAGAGAACCGTAAAAACAGTACCTTTTATTGTTGTTACCAGCGATCCACGTAATAAAAATCGTATTATGTTCTTAAAGAGCACTGGACATACTCATCCCTATTTAATCCAAATTCCTCCCATGTCAAATTTGTCTGACAACTATTCATGCCTGAAAAACATTCAGGAGTGATAAAACCCTATATTTGCTGACATTTAAGCAAATGCTGAGTTCGAGACCGATTTGAAATCGTTTAAAATACGTTACTTTGTTCAATTGTATGTTTGTAATTGGAATTGTGGAAATAAATACAATTTTTCATTCTTTATTGTTTTTATGACGGCCTTACCATTTAGTGATTCTTAACCCGTAAATATAATTGTTTTTAATAGGGGTAACCATCAGAAATATTTAACCAATTAAGAAAACTATTTTACTACTAGAAAGCTCAATTTTTGACGCCCAATTAAATATGCTTATCTCGGTTTGTTAATTATAATCGGAACATTATATATTAAGAGAGTTCTCTTGCTGTGACTATGTCGTCGTAAAGTGACAGCTGTCCTGTCGCGTTGATAAGGTATCGCTTCTATATGCGGATGTTTATGGGCACTGTTAAAATACTAACAACAAAAATAACGTCAGAAATTATATACTCTAAGGGCCTTAATAATGAACATAGATTAACTTTATGTAAGTAATAACTTAGTATTAAACTGACATCTGTCAAACTCCATACTGTTTATTTGTTTATTAATATGTAATTTGACAGATGTCTGTTTAATACTAGATTAATACTCGTATAAAGCTAATCTACGCTTATTAAAAAAAGGGGATAGGAGTTTACTCTCGACAACCACACAAAATGACTCATAGAAATATTAAAAATAGGGCCACTGCGCATTGATCCTGAAAATTGGACGAACTGAATTAAGCCCGTCTGATCTTGCGTAAAATTTCGTAGACGAAAATAATATCCTGCGAAATCTCAGACCAACGCAGCTCAACCATAATGGAGATTACTAAAAACTGGCAGTCTGGCGTCATTTACCCCCTTATTAATAAACATAGAATAACTTTATCCAAGTAATAACCTAGTAATAAACTGACGTCTGTCAAATTCCATACTTTTAATGTGTTTTTTAATATGGAATTTGACAGATGTCAGTTTATTACTAGGTTATTCCTTGGATATAGTTATTCTATGTTTATTAATAAGGGGGTTAAAGTTTATCTTGTCTTTCGTTGGTATAATTTTTGCACGAGAATAAAGATATTATATTGTTGATAGGAGACAAGGGATTAGCAACTTTATAATAAACGGGCTTAAGGGACATAGCTGATTATAATTATATTCTGTACGCATATTTAGGATGAATACAAAATATATTCTACTTGTAAGCTCTTTCTCTCGCTCGGATGATAAGCCTTAATAAAGCCGCTATGCTATAGCGTTAAGTAATGTTTTTGAATAGCCGGTGGCTTATTGAGACAGATGGGATGGATGAGGACAACACATCTGTGTAACTATCACGTTTGTAAAGTACCGTGTGAATATTTCGAGCGCAAATTAACGAAGTCGGATCTGCATTTTTGTGATTTTTTTAACGCGTTAAAGGTATTAAAAAGGCTTTAAAGATGCTCAAATCAATCGTCTTTCTATTTTCAAATTCGAGTTTAGGAATTCAATATTTGAGTAAGTAATAAAATATATTATGATAGAGCACTTTTAAAGCATTTTTAAGACCTTTAATGCAACAAAAAGAAAAACACAAAAATGCAGACCCGACTTTGTTGATTGCTACGGTTGATTTGTAGTCGTCGTTCATCAAATGGGTTCTATTATAGCTCGCCTCTTACCCGGCTCCGGAAGGAGGGTAATGTTATTTGAGTGTATTTTTATAGTTTATGAAGGCATACGAGCAGTCGGGTCATATTCATGATTACTGACGCCCATCGTCATCCGTGTAGAGGTTATACCGTGATGAAAAATGCTTTCGCTACAAAAACAACGTTGTCAACCTTTACAAGATACATATTCTTAATAATTGTCGCAAAGCATACCAAAGATGACAGTGCGTAGCTATCACCACTGACAACGGTGCTATTCTAGAGTACGTACTAAGATACGGTTAAGGCGATCAAGCTGTAGCAGAAACCAAAGAAAGAACAATGGTTACCTGCTAACATGCCTTGGACTAAAAACCCGCCCATTAGAAAAACAAATATTGTTGAATTCGTGTATATTAAAACAACAAAAAACAATACACAACGTATTTTTTAAAGAAGGGAGAAGTAAGTTATTACATAAAATATATTTTGGACGTTATGTTGCTAATAATCTGTGTTGTTAGGATTTGACAAAACACAGATGTTTTACCTTTTTTATGGAGGGTAGAAGTATAATACCACGAAGGTAGAAATCAACTGACAAGTAACAACTCGATCAATTGACATTTGTCAATGAGTAATAAACATGAAAAGCATTTATCAAAGACAAGACCACTATTAAACCACAGAATAACATAGCATTACTACATTATTAACTATATTTTGAAATTAATTTAAAATATTTCTACAGCTTTAAAAAAAACAAATCATGTATGATTTTATTTTAGTGCACAACAACAAAATTTTGGGGTAATCATGTATGATAATTGCAATAATAATAATAAACTATATTTTGGTGATTGTCTTATCTCTGGGCTCATTAAGGGCGAAGCCAAACGAGCGTAATTTTATGAGTTCTGAGTCGCGTATTTTCTGTCGCGTAAATTCTGCTGCATTCAGTTTCATACAAAAATGCAGTTTGTACCACACGACGACGCAAAATGAGTTGTCTGCCGACTCACACGCACAAACTCGACCGAATTTCTGTCGGGGCGAGGGAGGGGCGGGGATCCATCGCACTTGATGACACAAACACCCCGTACTAACGCTCAATAGTAACTGAATAAATTACGTCCGTGTGGCAGCTCCACAGAAATTCAGTTGGCCCGGCCGAAATTCTGCGACTCACGAATGAAAAAATTACGCCCGTGTGGCTCCAGCCTAATGGTCCAAAGTGACTGTGGTTATTTACATAAATATAAGCAAGCAACATAATTATATACATACGATATAAAACACTACACTTCTCTAAACGAGGGTCACAAATAGAGAAATCAATTATAAATTCTCTCGTCGATAAGAACTATTCACATATAAAACCTAATAAAAGTCGAACGATGCCTCCGGCTCGTTCAACGGCTATTCACTATTGTTAATCTCTGTTCACCTCGTTAGCAGAACCGTTTTATTTACTTGCACCTCGCCTACTCTCAGATTACGTCCATTTTAAACTTCCACAGATTTATCGGTAGCAATTAAACTAAACTTCGCTCTTATTCGGACCGGCGACAAAGTCCTTTGTGCAAAGTTACATCGGAATTATTATTAGTCCGTATTTTTAGTTCGCTGCAATTTAATTTTGTTCGCCAAACTTCCGCAGTTGGTCTAGGATTAAGCCTTAATGATTTTCGATATTAGAAATAGGAAAATAATATAAATAATAAAAATAAGTTTCAGGAAACTTATGAGAGAAAGTTGCAATATGAAAATGAGAATGAAAAAGAAAATGAAAAATGTTTTTATTGAAAATAAGATTATATAAATCACTTTATGAACGTCAACAATTACATCTACCACCGGTTCAACCCTAGCTCTGCCCGGAGAAGAACCGACAAAACAGTCTCATGGGAAACATAATTACACCGTAACTACTAACATCGGCATGTACTAATTTCAAGACTCGATTGGCAATTAAATCAGAAACGTGACTTAAGTTGCGTTTAACCTTAACAATTATCGGAAATGCCGCCCAAATATTGACTCAACACCGATCGAGTTTACGCAACGCCTTGATCTCGGGAAACAATGATCTCTAACGTGGAAACACATTAAGGGCTGAGCTCAGATTTAAATTACACAATATTAATCTATTGCAAAATGCAAACATGATCTATACATATAATAAAACAGTAAAATCCGTGTGTATTGTAGATTGAATATATTTACGAAAAATTGATTGGTTTTAATACTATTATAACATCGCCCATATTATAATAGTATTATGCCACTTTTCAACGTTTTAAATCTTTTTTTGTCTGTCTGTTTGTCCGTTTGTCTGTTTGTCGAATGAAACTTTTTGTGGTGTATAGATACCAAACCTGCTCAACATCTAGAATAATTTTACTGCGGGAAAATCGATCGTTCCTACGGAAAATTCAGTAAATATATTTTAACCGATGGATTTGAAAATTTGAAAGATTATAAAATACAGGGTTAGTTTTTGGTCGCTGGCCATATTTAAAAATAAGGAAATAAACATCATTTCAAGGGTGTGTTTTAATTTTATCTTCTTTTTTGTAATATTTTGTTACATAAACATCGCTTTGAAACGGTCCGTAAATATACCTACGGGCATTAGCACCCGAAGAGAATGTTGACCTCAACAGCTGATTGTGTTTCGTATGCAGCCGCGCGCAGCGCGCGGCGGCAACGATCGATTATGTTACCCACACGGTATTTATTTTCGTACGGGACAAAAATATTTTTAATATTATTTTTCTTATTTATTTTATTTCATAAATCGAATGTATTGTCGATTCTGAATCAGATCTGAAAATTTGGCCGGTGATCAAAGGCTAAACCTGTATAAAATACGTTACGGTAACGAAGTTGCGGGCACCAGCTAGGTATTAAATAATTACGAATTTTAGGTTCCAAAGAGAAGAAACTGTCAAGTGTTACTTTATCTTTGGTGGGTCGCGTAACAAGTAGGTATTCTCTACTCGTATAGTTTACATTCTATAAAATAACACAGTCACTGATGCTTGCGTTTTTTAAAACAACTGAATGCTCATTAAAATGAAAATTTGATGTAAATATTCTTATTTTTTCATATCGTCAGAACTGTGTATCAGAAATATTGACAAATATTATTTGCAAATATGTCCAACATAACATTCTGCTTGTAACTTTTTCCAATTTGTATATTTGCCTTGCAAACATAATATTCCCTTTGAATATATACAAAGTCAAACAACTCAAGGAGTGTTTGTACGCCTAAATTATTTAAAGAGTTGCTGAATATGTGAGCATTTCGTTATTTTGCCATGATATAAACTACTGGAGCATTTTATGAATTATTTGTAAAGAGAGTTGATAGAACGATACTGTAAATAGCGATAGGTTGGTATATGTATAATTTATTAAAGATTTTTTAAGTAAAACATCTATACGCATGACTTGGGGTAGCTGGCGAGAGCGTTACAAAAATCACACATCGGGCGAGGTCAACGGAAATTATCATTCAAATTCAAATTCGATTTAAGTGAAACTTGTCTATATTTAAAAATTAAATATCATATGACATGTCTTGTCATTGTAACTACGGTAATGTAAATCAATAATTAAGTTTTACTTCAGTTGTGTGGTCTAAAGCAAACACTTTTTTGGTTCTACAAGCTACTGACAAACAGCATGAATCGCGATAGCATGTCTGTTGCTTTTTGAGCGAGTTAGCCGCCCCGTGGTAAAAGAAAAATATTATATTTTGCACCAAAAATAAAAAAAAATAATCAAGGAAGAATAATAGAAAAACAAACAAACTTTCCCTCGGGATAAATGGAGGCTTCCGTTCCAATTATTTATATGTTAATATCAGATTTCTCTTTGCCGCTAGTCCAACAAAAAAAATCTTCGTGACATAAATTATAAACTAGTTGAATAGTCAGTTTTATAAACATACCAACATACGCTTTTATTATAAATAGTTGTGAGTATCGTACTAGTACTAAACATTAGGACTAGTACGATCTAGTCCCAAACCGTGGGACTAGTACGTACTAGTCCCAAACCGTAGGGCTAGTACGTACTAGTCCCAAACCGTAGGACTAGTACGTACTAGTCCCAAACCGTAGGACTAGTACGTACTAGTCCCAAACCGTAGGACTAGTACGTACTAGTCCCAAACCGTAGGACTAGTTCGTACTAGTCCTAAACCGTAGGACTAGTACGATACTCACAACATTGTTATTTCGTCAGATTATTTTAGTCTATGAGCTTAAAATCAATAAATTTAATGATACGATGTACGTGGCTGGCTGAACTCGTATTTTGTATTTTACGCTGTAAAATAATGAGCATTTGCGTATCATCAATGTTCTATAACAAGTGTTTACCATAATCGTTATTTTTGGATAATCCATGAATTATGTACAAAAGGCATATTGTTACTATGTATTTTCAAGCGATTATATTTAGATGCGATATATATTTGAGTAAAATTATTTCCATGCATTGCAGCAGTTTATGAGTAATGTCCGGTACCGTATATGGTACGGTATCCATTACTGACCCTATTTAGTTCGTAGCCATAGCATAATTATTATTGTAACTTATCCTAGTTAAGAGTTGCCATCGCACGTATGTATTCTATCTATGTTATTGTCTAGTCTGAGTAGTTTGATAGATTTAAATGTTTCTGTGGCCTCATTTTTTTTTCCTATGGTATAGGAGGGCAAACGAGCAGCCGGAGCCATTTTCATGACTACCGACGCCCACAAACATCCACATAGAGACTATAAAGATGCGCTGCCCTGCCCTCCTTTCTCCTCCCGCGAACTACTTACTTACACACCGCACGAAACGCGACAGCACAGCTGTCACCTTACGCCGGTCTCGTGTAAGCGAGAGGTACCTCCCCGGTCGTGCCGCCCCAATTCAACTGCATGCAAGCGTGCAGTGTGGCACTACCTCTTACAAAAATTTTCCTCACGATAACACAACCGACGCAGTACATTACAATATATTGCAAAGAGTCGGGTTTTTGACTACAATTTAAAATGAAAATTTTGCGCGAGTAACAAAAATCGGAGGGATATTGTAAAGCTTTTGCTAGCCAAAAAGCGAAATCCGCACTTTCTTCTGTTTACATTTAAATGTGTAATAAAATGTTGCTAAAGGATTGCAATTTACGAATGGACTTTGTATTATATATTAGGTAGTTTGTTTAACTTTTTTAGATTATAATATACAATTACATTTGATTTCATTTATTATTAAATTAAATATTACATGGTATAAAAGTCGCTTTCCGGAGTCGTGACAGAATTTGGTGGGTTTTTTGATAGATAGAATGATTCAAGTGGAAGGTTTATGTGTATAAAATCCCATTTTTGTAGCCCGAAATCCACGCGAGCGAAGCTGCGGGCGGGTAAAGCTACATATCATAAGCAAGCCATGTCATCTCGCCACGCTTTTCTATAAAAAATCAGTAATAGAACCAAAAAATATTTCATAAATAACAAGGTAAATTATATATTAGATCACTTTCAATATAAATTTCTTTAAACATAAACAGTTTCGTTGCACCGAAGGTGCCCCGAGGCTCGGCCACAATTTAATCAAGATGCCAGCTACAAATATTTTCCCGTGAAAGTATCCACGTAGCGCTCCTAAATTTTGCGTCATATTTTTGTACGATACGGTCAAAATATATTTTCACTTCTATGGAACCTTCTTGCACCCCGTCCACGGCCTTTTATTTTGAAACCAGAGATGTGACATCATCAGCGCAGGCTGTGCATTTTTTTTGGCTATGTTATTTATACATCTATTATAGAATAAAACATTTGTCTATTTTATTTTTCTATCTATACCTACATATACCTAACAAAACTGTAGAAGACGTCATTCTGTCTGTGCCTTGTGAGGCTTTCATGCAAAAACTACTGGATGGATTTTGATGAAACTCTTTTGTTATATAGGTATTAGTCCTTTATAAGATTTTTCTTTTTCCTTTTTCTTTTAAATATATAATATAATGCTTAAGTCGGTATCTCGACTTGAATTACACTATTCCAGGGCAAAATAACAGATTGACAATTTGGCCGCACAACATTACACGTTACCATAACAACATATTTTCTAATAATGACAAGACAACGTCTGTCGGGTCAGCTAGTAGTTACTAAGACGTGGGACGTGATGTGGGCGTCAGATCAAATTTTCCCTTTCAATCATATTCACTATACACGAAATAATAAAAACGTGAAAAATATCTCTTATTTCTACTGCCTTGTATATTCGAATCTTCGTCTTCTTGAATTGACTAGACATACTATTCTGTTCTTTTCTCAAATATTTATTGAAATGTATTGATAATATCATGCCTTGGTATTTCCTATACAGCTAACGGCTTTTAAAGAATCCTTATATAATAAGTTTGTTGTGTTGTCCTTCTGTTTGCATATCTAACTATGTATCTACAAACCTTTTTCTCAGCAATCATTTCGTATAATAAAAATACACAATACAATACTTTGTAAGTCAACGTAACTAAAATATCCCTACGGCTATTTATGTAGGTACATACTATGTATAAAATTCTGTACTTGAAAAAACAGAACCCTTATAAGAATACTTTGTTGTTCATCTATATGGGATTTGTTCAAAAAACTTATAGGTTAGTTACTTCCCGATTTATTTGAGTCATGATATTTATCAAAATGTATAAAAGCAGAAAAAAAGGAAGATATCCGAAATATGATAAACGAATTATATTTAAGGATAAAACCTATTTATATGTGTAGTTCGCTTAGTACAAAATGTGAACAGGTACCTGCAAATACATTAAGTCTATTAGTTCGTGCTTGCTTTACCCGATGCCTCGGTCAGGAGTCAGAATCGCACTTAGACGGTTCCTATATTTCTCATTCTCCAATGCTATATAACATAATATCTACCAATAGTGGCTGCTCAGTCCCATAACCATCACCACGATTGATTGGTATGTAGATAACTGCCAGCCTTCATTCCATTCCCATGAACACACAGCGTGATTTGAGTATGGTATTAAGAAGGCTTCATACCATCACGAACGCAACAAGGCATAGTATAGACATCCCTTGGGCGATAGCGATAGAACAGAGGGGTACGTTTTATTACCGGCTGAATTCAACTGCATTGCACTGTTATAATCACTAAATAATATAAATATTAATAATAATAAAAATATCTTTATTGCATTACAAAAACTTACTTATATCTAAATGTCGGTGTCACCTTTTAGGCAAAATATGCCTATGCCAGGAGACACCGCTCTTCCTAACCTAATAACAGAAAGGCTAAGGCTTTAAATAACAATTTAAAATTACAATTACAACAGAGCGCACTTGTGTGAGAATGTGTATGTGTGTGTTTGAGTGTGTGCATGTGTGTGTGTTTGTGAATGTGTTTGTATATTATATATACGTATTATATTGTATATTGCGGTACCCGGTATAAAACAAAGTCGCTTTCCGCCGTCTGTGTGTCTGGATGCTTCTTCTGGATGATATTTAAAATTATGCAACAAGTTTTGATGGGGTTTTCACGAATAATAACATCCATTAAATAGTAAGGTAATATTGTTATTTTTGAGGTTTCTAATGTGATGTCTTCACGCGGGCGAAGCTGCGGGCGGAAGCTAGTTGTTATATATTATTATATCATATTCTTATCAAAAATCCTCACTCTTCAAAGACGGTTAATTATTGGTGTACTACTCGTATCTCCTCGCAGCCAACGCAAGTCTAACTTTGAGAAACTGTGGGCAGCCAGTTGAAGGCCCTAATTTAGTTACTTAGTTGTGGTTACTTTGTGTATGTTTATACCAAATATTACATACAATATAGTAAAGATATCGTTAACTCTAAGAGAATGCACAAAATATTTACAATATTGTAAAGAGCTGTTTTGAAGCCGTAATGAGATAGTAGTTAGACCGGACAGGTGCCAATCGATGATACCGGCGCAAAATAAAAGCAATTCAATAGCGTGTCATGCTGTGTGTGGGTTTTCAGTAGCTCCTAGGAGTGGAGTGGGGAATATGGGCAGTACGTTTGCATTTAGATTATGCGGATGTCTATCGTCGAAGATAGTCCATCAAAAGGATTGATTTCTTGTTTCCCCTCTTATACTACGAAATAAATTATTATCAGATTTAATAATTGAAAGGAAGCTCCCTTTTTTTGGTATAGGGGTAGCAAACGAGCAGTCAGAGCCATTCTAATGACTACCAACACCTATAGACATAGACATTCGCAAAGAGGCTATCGAGACGTGCTGCCTACCTTTCTCCTTCCACCTCCATGGGCCACCGGCTACTTATACATCGGACGAAACGCGACAGCACAGCTGTCACTTTACACCTGTCTCGTGTAAGCGA
>LUGF01051499.1:67165-79278 GCA_001625245.1 Calycopis cecrops | reverse complement strand
CAAAAGTCAATCAAAAAAGTACAGTAAATATGTACTTGTATCTATACTTTTTTAATCATGTTAACAATTTTTTTTCCAATTGTGAACTGATTATCAAAATTCTTCATTCATTTTTGTGGATGCGAAAGGGTTTTAACGTGAACTTATCAGTACAGGGACCGGCAGAGCCAGGCTCTAAATCTTCTTTATATATAAAAATGAATGTTAGTCTGTATGTATCGATGAACTCAAAAACTACTGGACCGATTATTATGAAAATTGTTATAAATAATATAAATGTATTTTCCCTAGAAAAGGTTTGTATAATCTCATTGTAGCCACTCGCCACCAGATGGTGCTGCAGAGTATCTACTTCTGCCCCGTTCAACCGATTGTCATGAAAATCAGTGTGATGATGTATTTTGAATGGGTAAGAAATTGTTGGCAGGGGTACAGCTAGTCAGAATATATAGGTATAATAAATATATAAATTTAAATATTTCAATGTAATTAAAAAAGATATGTCTAAAAGTGGTGTGACAAAATTTTACTGCTCCTGTCACAAAATCCATACGAATACTTCATTGCCATCGAATTTAAAGTCTTTTTTTAGGGTTCCGTAGCTAATTGGCAAAAAACGAAAGCCTCATAGATTCATAATGTCTGTCTGTCCGTCCGTATGTATGTCACAGCCATTTATTTCCGAAACTTGTCCGAAATTTTAAGATTTGTTAAGATTTTTTTAGTTTAAAATATGGATATCGCGCTCTTCCTTTACATTTATACGAAGTCGGTATAAATGTATAGAAGGCACAAGATTACAAGTATAAAAATGCTATAAAATCTATTTCTACATCTAAAATCGCAGCTATTTCTCACAACCAGGTGTATATCACAGAATAACGTGTGCAGCATGTTTCGTGCGCCTGTTCCAATTACTCGGGTTAAAGTCGGGAAAATACACACGAGCTCAGTCAGCTCGTCAACTTATTAAGCAGTAAAAATACTTCTTTTTTCTTTTATGCCCTAAGCAAACGAGCCATAGAAGTCACTAAATATTGAGTATCGACGCTCATAAACATCCACACAACTAAGGCTATGCGTCTGTGCAGCCCTCCTTCTTCCTCAATGGGCCACCGGAAACTCACACAAGGTAAACGTAACAGCTGGCACTACCTCTTACTGCAAGCTGCACAAATGCGATTATGCAATTCAGCTAACGAACGAAACGCGAAAGCATAGCTTTTTTTTTTTGATATAGGAGGGCAAACGAGCAGCATAGAGGCTAAACAGATGCGTTGCCCTCCTTTCTCCTCCCACCTCCATGGACCACCGGCTACTTACACACCGCACGAAACGCGACAGCACACAGCTGTCACGTCACGCTGGTTTCGTGTCAGCGAGAGGTACCTCCCCGGTCGTGCCGGCCCAATTCGGCTACATCCACGCAGCGTGGTACTACCTTTTATTTTATGTCTGAATTTAAATGAGAATTAAAATCACTTATCATTTATCACGTCAGTGTTATCAGTCACGGAGACGGCCGGGCCGGCGCTATTGTCCGGGACACAATGGGGCTGCCAACACGCGGGGTGTGGGAGGATTTGACGTGTACATCAATAGGAGCGTGTTACAGCCATCTATCAACATCACTACATCTGTCACTACGTTTGTATGCAGATCGTGTCGAAGCTTATTACGCTGCTGACAATAATTAGCATATTAATTAAGAATTAATTAATTAATTCAATGCAATTGAGAAGATTTCAAGGCGTCATCTATGTGTATTGGATTTCCAATCCAATTATTGAGGCTATTTTACACAGTGCAGACTGTGCATCTAGACTTAGGGTGCTTACATAGAGAAACAGCTACCGGTACCGACAAAACCAGTACGGTTTGGCACCGGTAATATTGCAATGTTATCGATAACATTACAATATTACCGGTACGATAACAATGCAATATTACTGACATCGACCTGTACAGATTTTGTCGGTACCGGTAACCTGTTTCTCTATGTAAGCACCCCTACTATTTAATGTCGCTTGTTTTTTTCGATTTTGATAGTTTAGATTCTCAAAGCTCTTAAGTGCTATTAATATTATAAATGCGAAAGTTTGTATGTTTGTTTGTTACTCCTTCACGCGAAAACTGCTGAACAGATCTTCATGAAATTTGACACACATACAGAGAGTAACTTGGATTAACTCATATGATAGTTTTTATCCCGAAAATATGTTCCAATGAGATGCCACAGGATGATTTTTTATTTTCCCCAGGACCAAAATTTACGCGAGTGAAACCGCGGGGCGTAGCTAGTAAATCATAAGTTAAGTGCAACTTAAAGTAGTTAGCGTAACATTTCAAGTTGGCACAAGATAAATTCCTCCCACTCCACACACTCTATTCTTTTACTCAGCTGAAACTCAGCACTGCACTTTAACTTGAAATGGAATCTCAAATGTGCTTCTTTTGAACACTTTTAGAAATAATATAGAACTATTCTATTTTTACCATGTTATGTAAAAGTGCTTATATTATACATTTTTTTATAGGAAGCTAGCTGTACCCGTCGCGCCAACAATTTCTTACCCATTAAAAACACATGATATATTTTTAATTTTTAATCCTACTAATATTACCAATGCGATAGTTTGTATATTTGCTTATTGCTCCTTCACACAAAAACTGCTGAACCAATTTTCATGAAATTTGGCACACACATAGAGTTTTTGTTCTGAAAAAATGTTCCTATGGGATGCCATGGGATGATATTCTATTTTCCACGGGATAGACATTTACGCGGGTGAAACCACAGGGCGCAACTAGTTATAAATATTTTTAATTTCACACCTACTGATTTTCATGACAATGCAATCGGTTTAACGTGGCAGAAGTTACTGCTCTGCATTGCCATCTGGTGACGAGTGGCATCAATGAACATGCCACACAAACCTCCTCCGTAGAAAAATATATTTATGTATACCAATTTTCATAATAATCGGTCCATTAGTTTCTGAATTCATCTATGACATACAGACAAACATACATTTTTATATTTAAAGATTATAAGTATTATACTTATGCTTAGTAAGAGATAGTGAGATATGCAGAGTCCCAATAGGACTGCAATAGGCTGATGATGATGATGATGATGATTATATTATAAAGAGACACGGTTGAATTGCAGCCAAATTGGGCTGGCGCGACCGGAGACCACTCGCTCTAATGAATCTTTAACAGTGATTGCTATATCGGCCGTGGCTTGTGAGTAGCCGGTGGCCCGTCTATGATAAGAAAGGCGTACATATCTGCGTAATAATTATATGTGTAGCTGTTTTGTGTAAGAAGTAGTACCCTGCATGCAGCCGAATTGGACCGGAACCACCTGGGGGGTACCTCTCTTACACGACGCTGGCGTTACAGCTGTGCTGTCGCGTCTCGTGCGGTGTAAGTGGCCGGTGGTCCATGTAGGAGGAGGATAGAGGGCAACGCATCTGTATAACCTCTGTGTGGATGTCTACAGGCGTCGGTAGTCATGAAAATTTCCCGACTGCTCGTTTGCTCCCTATTAAGTCACTCTGCTGTGCTCGTTTGTCGACCCATCCACAAACATCTCTTAAGCTTTATATTATTAAGATAGATATGTTACGTAAACAAGGGACGGGCGTCAGCGTAAATTTCCTGATCAGCACTGGCAAAGGGGATTCCGTTTTAATCCCGATGTGTGGTTCTCTGGCACGTGCTCATATTGTACGGAGAGAGATTTAAATCGTTGTTACCGTCTTCTAGCGGAAAGAAAAGGAAAATAATGTGTGGTATAATAATATTTATCTACTTACCGCCGCGGTTTCTCCCGATTAAATTCTATAATAGGACCGCAGCGCCATCTGCCGGGCTGGTTTGTGAATATAAACCATTCTCAAATACCCTTCAACCTTACAAAAAAATACGACCAAATCGTTAATCGATCAAGTCGTTTAGGAGCAGTTCAGAGACATACACACACAAGAAATATATATTATGATTTATTTTAGGTTGATACTCAATATTAAAATCCATATTATTAAGACGAAGGTAAAAATGTATTATAATAACGTTACATAATAAAGAAATACTCTAACTGCTTATAAATTCCATAGTAAAAAAACAACGTTATATTAAAAATCTGTCACAATGAGTTCAGCATCTTGAAAGCCAATTTATTGATAACGGCGGCTGGAGCGGCTGGAATTGACAATAAAGCGCTGGCTTCCAATTTTATCACGAACGGATTGATAAGTGCTCCGATATTGTTACATTACAAAGTTCAAAAAGATTCTCAAGCAATTTTAACGCTGATGAAAAACAATATTGTGACTGGGTAAAATTTTGGAGCAACAATTTAATGTTAAATTCTATCATAATATCAGCACAGAAAAAAGTATTGCAAATATGCTTTACAATATCATCTACTTAAAAACCAATGTCGATTAATCGCATGTTTTGCTGAATCCCGCATTAAAATTGATCTTACTCCTAAAATTAAAAGAAGCGCCTTCGCTCTAAACTTTCACATTCTATAGGAGGGCAAACTAGCAGTCGATTAGCCATGGCAAAACAAATATATTTCCACAGGTTGCGCCCCGCGGTTTCACCCACATAAATTTCGATCCCGTGGAAAATAGAAAACCATCCCATGGCATCCCATAGGAACATCTTTTCGGGATAAAAACTATCCTGTGTTAATCCAAGTTACTCTCTATGTGTGTTCCAAATTTCATGAAAATCAGTTCAGCAATTTTTGCATGAAGGAGTAATAAACAAACAAACAAATAAATAAACAAACAAACAAACATGCAAACTTTCGCATTTATAATATTCCATACACACGTTCTGTATTTACATACTTTACTACTTGGAGCGAGAAGATAATTTGAGATGAAACAAAGGCAATTTCACTGTGATACGGTTCAGGTTAAATAATAAATGTTTTGCGATATTTGAAAAGTAGAAGCGATACGTTTTGGAACGAAATTCCTTATCGCACGATACAAATATTATGCGGGATGAAAGCGAATTCGTAAAATGTGCATACAAGACATTTTTTTGTCAGACCATACTGCTATCTCAGGGCTCTTTTTAATTGTACTCTGGCCTGCTCTTGAGCAGGATGCTCAAAGTCTTGACTTTGAGCATTTTATAACTTTCATAATTATAGCTTCAACTAGCTGTGCCCCGCGGTATCATCCGCATTTAATTTCTAAGAAATTCATATAAACTTCAACACCCTAGTTCACCCCCTTAGGGGTTGAATTTCTAAAAATGCTTTCTTAACGGATGTTTACATCATAACATCTACCTGCACGGTTGGGGGCACCACCATGGGCACCAGTGGTTTGGGCTGTGCGTTGATAGTCAAATCTCAGTCAGCCACCTTCGAGTTTTATATATATATAGATGACAGTATTTAAGTTATTTTATGTTATTTAGTTAGTAAGTTGAATTCAAACAATCCAGTTTTAAACTACTTATAATAGAGAAATATATAAGTATTTTTTTTATTACAACACTATGCTGCTACAAAATCCCATGCTGCATTCAGTGTAAGAACATGTTTAGTATATTTGAGATGTTTGATGTAGCTGTAATGTAGATTACCTGAAACAAGAAATATAAAGTAATTAATAACGATCATAGAGAAAAACATAGGCGTTAAGCGTAAGGACAGTGCACATGAGTTGTTATTACAAGAAATATTCAGTACAGAGTTACAGATTATTATCGGTGTTATTATTACGAGAGTCTACAATATTTAATCGTAGAGAATGTCATACTGAATTGCAATCGAATAGGATTGGCAAGAACGGTGAGGTTGTCGCGAGCGAAGCCGCGGGTAACAGCTAGTAGGTAATAACTCCGTTGGTGACACATAGGACACGTAATTTACGGTATAAGCATGTCAAGAAACACAGAGGCACAGGGCTTGTAATGTGGTTATATACGTTTTTGATTTTACTCATAAAATTTTGACCGTCTTCAGTCATATAAGGTTGATAAAAGCGAGAGGCTTTAAATGAAATCACATATTTAGTGTATCATTTCCATGCTGCACAACAAAAATCAGATCAATCGGAGCAGTAGTTTAGCCACAAGATTTTTTTTAAATTGCCTCGCAGCTCCATACATTTATAAAAAAATAAAAACAGTTATTTTTGATAACAGATTCAATATACTACACTTTATTTTTATTAAAAACATTATTTCAGATAAAAATGTAAATAAAACACACAACTTTAATAAATGTTTTCATATTTATTTTTTGTGTACATGAATTGTTAAATAAATAAATAAACTTTACCGGTATCTGAATAGATTGTTTAAAGCATTCTATTCAGATGCCGATAAAGACCACGCCTACTGGTATAACAAACAATTCTTTAGGACTAACAGTTATTTCTATTTTGGAAGACAGATAGGTCCCATCCGATGAACTAACATATTCCCGACATTGTATTGTATTACACCAGTTTTCTATTAAAGAAGACGACATAGTAGTATAATATGCGTATTGCCTAAAAACTCGCCAATATCCTGAAATAAATTAGTGACGTTTGCTGAAAAACTCCCCACCATCTGGATAGATAGGCCGATGCCGCATAATCTAGCGATACCAAGTGGTTTGAGATTGGCATATTGCCAAATTGCTTTTCCATGCTGAATAGTTAGCACAAATACTGTTTGTTTAATAAAATTTGATTGTATAACATTAATTGGTAATATTTAAATATTACCAATTATTCCGTTTGTTTTATTTTAATAATAATAATAACCTTTATTTGCAAGAATATTATGTACATGGTTCTTCATCTAAACAGTTTCACATATTCTACTATGTTAGTGTGCTGGTATAGTTTGTTAGTTTTAACATTTTTATGTACATTGTTATTACTAAAATTTTATTTAAAATTAAAACTAAAACTGTCTTTGAAATTATGAAAAAAATTTGGCTGTCACACAAATTTCGACAAAATAAATATCACATTGTAATTACATTCTTATAAATCTAATTCTAAATTTATTTTGTCAATTTTGATATTGTATTATTAATATATTTTACACTGGGATCATACAGTAGTCGCGATCCTTCTGATGAATGTCTATACTATTCAATATGAACAAAGAACAACATTCTACAAAGAAAACAGAGAAAAATTAAATTTAAATTATCTTATCTATCTACTATCTATTACTGTACTGGCAGTACAGTCCGCAGCATCATTTAAGTCCGATACACGTAGGGCTGCAGTCACGAAAATGTCGCTAGAAAGTTGAATATCGACAAATGAAACCATCAATATATTGCACAGAGCTTACATACATTGAAACACGCATTATATATATAAGTTCCCTGTGTCAGTCGCCTATGTATTCTATCGTTTATCACTTTAAAGATGTTTGCCGTATCTACAAAAAATACTAACTGAGACTTGTCAAATTAATAGGTAGACATTTTGCAATGGTTGTCTCTCAATAAAAATAGGATGTAATTTTATATTTCCGTTTACTATATTAGCGATTCAAATATTATAAAAATTTAGCATCGTATTCTATTTTCGTCGTAATAAAAATGAAATATAAAATTCTTAATGCCAAATATAAAATGAAAAAAACAAGAAAGTTGTTTATTTGCAACTAAAAAATTTACTACTGTAATTTTATCTTGAGACCAGTTTACTAGCGGGGTAAGAAAACTAGTCAAAAATATGTTTTCTAAATCTCATTTGAACTTAAAATATATTTAAAACTCAAATTTAAAAGTTTCATTTTGAATTTGGAATCTTTAAGGTTTCATAGCTCAAAAGAAATAATGAAAGTGGCTCCTTGAAAAACTCGAATCTTGAGGGTACTTTTGAAATTTAATAAGAAGTGAGATAAGATTTGTTTTTAGTTTATTCGCATTTACCTTCATTTAAAGTTTTACCACAGAAATACTCATATTACAGTATCATACAAATTGTAAGTTTCTCAATTATTACATGTCATCATAGTCGCTCTACGTATCGCGTACGCGTATTACGGGTATATTCTGAGAGTCATTAGAAAGGACCAGGATACGAATGAAGCCGAGGGTAAAACCTAGTAAGCTGTATGTACCTTGTTGTGTAAGGGTCAATTCACACCAAAAGCGCGGCGAAGGGCAGCGAAGCAGAGCGCAGTTTATGTGTCATATGAATTTCAACTTTATTTTCTTTACTACTGTACTCATTATCGAATTCTCGCGACTTCTGGAGCATTCCAGCGACTTCTCGCGCATTCCAGCATTTTCGCGGGAATCCGTGCGTCTCGTTCGAGTTTCTCATGCGATAATAAGTATTATAGTAATTATTATAAAGTTGAAGTACATATGACACATAAACTGCGCTCCGCTTCGCTGCCCTTCGCCGCGCATGTGGTGTGAATTGACCCTAATGATGTGTCCTAACCGGTTTCGGCCACGGCGACTGTTTTAATACCGATTTCTTCTGTCGTGTGCTCTTAGGTGACTCACATACCCTATCTTCTTTAAGAAGACTCTCGAGAATTGAGCACCATTACACCATTTATATAATTATAGCTTCATTATAGTTTATAGCCGCTGGTGGTCGGGCTTTTAAGTCATCACGCTTCGAGTCCAACTGGCGCCGCCGCTTCTCTTCTAATTCGAAGACTTTGGTCTTAACGAGTCTCCTCCAATCTACCCGCGAGGAAGCTAACTTCTCAAACTGCGACGGCTCCAGAGAACATTTCCTCTTGTGCCGCTTAAGCGCATCTCTGTATTTTAGGAGTTGCCCGCCATGCTTTCGCTTACCGTCCTCTGACTCTGAGTAAAAGATGCGCTTAGCCACTCTCTGATCTGCCATTCGTGTTATGTGACCGCACCACCGAAGCTGACGCCCCATAAGGTAAGCTTGGTGATATGGTGAGTGAATGGGAAGCTTAGTAAAAGGTAGTGCCACACTGCATGCTTGCATGCAGTCGAATTGGGCCGGCACGACCGGGGAGGTACCTCTCGCTTACACGAGACCGGCGTAAAGTGGCAGCTGTGCTGTCGCGTTTCGTGCGGTGTGTAAGTCCGGTGGCCCATGGAGGTGGGAGGAGAAAGGAGGGCAGCGCATCTGTATAGCCTCTATGCGGATGTTTGTGGGCGTCGGTTGTCATGAGAATGACTCCGGCTGCTCGTTTGCTCTCCTATATCATAAAAAAAAAGCTAGTTATGATAAGCTGAGCGTCTAATAACACGGTTCACGCAAAAAAAAAAATTCTCTAAAATCGTGCTGACGTATACATTTTCATTTGCGACAATCGTGTAGCGCGCGAGGCTGTCTCAAGTGCGTACTCCGAGTTCTCCCGTCTTGACGGAACACGTAAAATATAAATGTTAATAAAACAAGACACCGGTCAAGTGCGAGTCGGACTCGCACACTGAAGGTTCCGTACCAACGGGAGGTAACGAGCATTTAGTAAGAGGTAGTGTCACGCTGCAAGCATGCCTGAGTTGGGCCGGTACAACCCCTCGCTAATACAATACTGGCGTAAAATAACAGCTGTACTGTCGCGTTTCCTACGGCATATAAGTAGCCCGTGGAAGAAGGCCGAGGAAGGAAGGCAAGGCATCTGTACATGCTTTCGGAGTCATAAAAAGGGCTCCGACTCCTCGTATGCCCTTCTGTACTATATAAAATAACAATTGTCTAGTATAAGTTGATAAACTAACTCTTTGGAGTTAACCGATTTCCATACGATTGTTACGCTTAGCTTCTTAACCCCACTTGAAACTCCCAAATAAAGCGCGATATGTTGCTGTATTATTGTAAGTATTTTTTTCTGTAACATATATTTATCATTCTACATGGCTCTCCCGAAAATATTCCCACTTTTACTTAAACTGTGTAATAAGTTAAAGCTTAATATAAGCTCATTCGATCGTAAAATACGTGATGAGCTTTACGACGTGCGCCGCATTAATATTAAGTTATAAGCTTTAAGCTTTAACGATACGCTTTTCCATATATACAATCCGAATAAGAGATAATCCTACTATAATTATAAATGAGAAATTTTATATGTGTGTTTCTCATTCTTCCACGCAAAAATACTAAATTGATTTTGCTTAAACTTGCCAGAATATAAATAATAATCTATATTATCATAATTGAACTTTTTATTTCGAAAGAAAAGTTTCCCTTAGGATAGGTATATGCGGGCGAAACTACGGGGCACTACTAGTTGTTTTATGAAGCTAGTTATTTAATGTATTTAATGTGTGTTGTAAGAGGTAATGCCACACTGCATGCTTGCATGCAGTCAAATTGGGCCGGCACGACCGGGGAGGTACCTCTCGCTTACACGAGACGGGCGTAAAGTGACAGCTGTGCCGTCTCGTGTGGTGTGTAAGTAGCCGGTGGCCCATGGAGGTGGGAAGAGAAAGGAGGCCAGCGCACCTGTATAGCCTCGATAAGGATGTCGTTTGCCCTCCTATACCATAAAAAAAAGGTCGTTGTCACAAATCGCTTTTCATCTCATCAGGATAATATCATACCGTCATTTAATTACAATTAAGTATTCTACTTTCCCGGTATTCTGTAATCAGATTATGCCTTTTGCATCAACAATAATCATTCAATATATTAATCAGATTATGCATCCATAAGGGACCTAGGAAGCACTTTTAAGAAAAAAAATGGTGAATTGACGAGATTACAACGACGACGACGACGACGAGACGACTTAATCGTTGGCAGTTTCAAACCTTCCATTGTTGCACGAAATATCGAATTATTACTCTAAGGGTCAATTCACACCAAAAGCGCGTCGAAGAGCAGCGAAGCGGAGCGCACTTTCAGTGTCATATAAATTTAAACTTTATTTTCATTACTGTAGTACTTATTATCGAATTCTCGCGACTTCCGCGCGGATTCCAGCGACTGCTCGAGCAGTTGCGGGAATCCGCGCGTCTCGTTCGAGTTTGTAATGCGATAATAAGTATTATAGCAATTATTATAAAGTTGAAATTCATATGACATATAAACTGCGCTCCGCTTCGCTGCCCTTTTTTTTCCTTTTTTGCCCTTGCCCCACATCATGACTTTCAAATCCTTTCAAATAAAAAAAAAACTAGTAGATTCAGTTAAAACTTCTAAGGTAAGTTTAGTAAGGTGCAATGTCATGTTACATTGCAGTTAAATTGGACCGGTACAAATATAGAGGTAGATACCTCTCGCTGACACTATACCCCCGTAAAGTGACTAACAACTTTAAACATCGATGTTTTTTTTTCACGCTTGAAACTCTAAAAAAATATTTTTCTTGGCTGTTTCTTTCATCATGTTGTGGCATTATCAGTAATGCAATTAATGTATAGAATTAGTCACGATATTAATTGTGGTGTGGTTTAATAGATTATAATCGATTATAATAAAACTAAAATGAATTAGTTATGAAGAGACATATATATATAAACAAATGCTATTGTCAGATTGACGATCACAAGCTGAATGCTTCGTCGTCTGACGGTAAGATATTTCAGTTCCAGATTGTTAAGGTCAGAGTTTGAGTTAAGAAGTGAATCTGCAGAGGCTGCAACTTAACCCCACATTAACTTTTTTTATAGCGTAGGAGGTAAACGAGCAGTTGGGTCACCTGATGTAAAGTGATCACCAACGCCCACAGGCAACCGTAATGCCAGAGGTCTAACAGACGCGTTGCCGACCTTTGTGGAAAGAATAAGCTCTTTTCTTGAAGGTCCCTAGGTCGTATCGGTCCGGAAATAATCCGGCAGCTGATTTCAAATTGAAATGGTGCGCGGGATGAAATTGCGCTTATAGCGCACAGTAGTAGTAAGATTTAGGAGGTGACGGTGGAATTTGGAATTTCAAAATTCAGCTGCGGGTATTAATCTTAACCCATTATTGGGATTATTTACTTCTTCTTCAACCTATAGCCACCCACTGCTGAGTGAAGGTCTCCTTCATTTCACGCCATTTTCGACGATCCCTTACCATTGTCATCCATCTTTTACAGGCGGTCTTTATGATATCGTCGGCCCACCTCGTCATTTGTCGGCCCACGTTTCTGTGGCCAGTGCGGGGTCTCCATTCCGACACCTTTGT
>LUGF01051499.1:32709-57456 GCA_001625245.1 Calycopis cecrops | reverse complement strand
TGAACTATATAGGACATATCCATAGATATTATTATTTTTATAAAACACTAGTACGAACGAAAATTACTAGATGATAGTAAAGACAATATTCAAAAACGCTGTGAAAAAAAATTGCAATATCAATATTAAAAAACGTGATACTAATTTGGAAAATTTAAATAATAAATATAATATAGAAGAGACTAAACAAAATAAATGAATATTTTTGTAACGTTGGTTATTGTTAACATTGCTAAATTTAAACTGACAAACCTAAATAAAACAGTACAAGATCTAGTACTCAAGAATCCAACCAATGACTTAACGTCCTTTTTCATGGCACTAACAACTTCACTTGAACATAGATGCCTTTTGTCAACTCTTTTGGCGCGTTATGTAACCCGACTCTTATAAATGGCTTTATACTTAATGAACTTAAAGCTGCTAATGTTTGTCCAATTTACAAATCTGGTGACAAAACTGAATGTGTAAATTATCGCCCAATTTCCCTGTTATTACGATACACCTTGTATCTAAAATCCTCAAAAAGTAGTAAACCAAAGACTAATAAACTACTAGGACAAAAAAAAGTCTTAGCTAAAAATCGGTATGGTTTTCGTAACCTCTACCTAAGATGCAGTAAGTGACTTTTTTGATACTATAGCTGGAAAACTAGACCAGAAATATTGCACCAGTGTCTTCATTGACATGGCTAAAGCCTTTGATACTATCTCGTGATGCATACAAATAAAAAGTTGGAGCCAACGGTATAATATGTGGCTTCTTATACATGGAATACGGCGTTCCACAGGGTAGTGTTTTAGGACCAACACTGTTTCTCGTTTATATTAACGATCTGTGTAAAATTGGAACTGAATCAGGCGAACATCTTCATCTACGCAGATGACAAGGCCATAGTTTTGTATGATCTTTTGATTATAAGACTTGATCACAAGTGGCAAAAGTCACACAGACATGGTTTAAAGCAATTAGCGCAATGGCTGCAGCATAGCTTGAGTTGTATCTTAAGAATTCTATTATTTAATATGCTTTGAAATTGGTGCTTTAAACTGGCTTTTATTTCTTTGTAGTGTGAATTTTGCGATTGATGATATGCGAGATTTCTTGAAGGTCGTAACAATAAGGATGACCTTTTTCGATGCAATTTAGTTCACATTTTTCTATTCCAAATTCCATGCAAATATCTTTCGAAAATAAGTAGGTCTTATCAATTAGCACATCGGTCTAATAAGTTAGCACATCTAGATCATGTTCGCTGTTTGCATATAATTTTATGCCATCCATGTAAACAAATGATCGACAATATTTGCTTCATTTGTAACGTTAGCCTTGAAATGGAATCTTCTTATTGTGTTAAAATGACTTGAGAGAGGGTTCAGTGCAAGACAAAACCATAATGGGCCTTGGAATGTTACACGTTTTATAGGGAAGATATCCGTTTCTAAAGTTACAATGAGTGTATTCAACTGCACCTTTGTTGGCCAATTTTTCATTAGATTTTGAAGTAAATTTATTATATTTGGGTGTTTTATATAGATCAAGTACTTTTAATGTGTGAGGATCGGAGTCGTATGTTTTTTATAGTCTATATAAACACTGTAAAATTCAGAATATAATTCTGAATTTTACAGTGTTTATATAGACTATAAAAAACATACGACCTTATTATATTCTGAATTTTACAGTGTCACACATACATGTACATCATGTACGTGTACATCTTTTAACCTCTCCAAAAATAATCGAAGCTGTTTTTGGCAATCCTGGCTTAATTTTTTACATCCTTTTTGTTGTTCTGTAAGTATGCTATTATTTTCAATATGTTTATATATTCAGTGGGCTACACAAGACGTAATTATTTTATAAACACTTTGTAGACAAGTTATTGGTCCGTATTTGGCAGCATTGCCTGTATCGTTATGATCTTTTGATATCATATAGGTTATTCCTGTCGTTACTAATTCAGGAATTCTGGTTGGGTTTTCAATGACATTATTTATGTGGGTTAGTAAAAATGGGTGAATGTTTGTAATTTTTTTTTAAAGTTTTGTATACAATCTGTTCCAGGTGACTTCCAATTTTTTATTTTCTGGATTACACTATGAAAAAGCTCACTATTAATACAATTGAATTCCATCTCTGACAAATTACTAGATTGTTCATCTGCCTCCATAATCAATGGATTTTCTGGATTACATTTAGCTGGTTCTTCCCAAATACGTGAGCAGAATCGTTACAACTGTTCACTGGAAGGTAAAATCTGTTCATTACTAGTGGCAGCATTCATTTGTTCAGCATTTGGTTTTTTCAAGGAGCGATAGAATGATTTCTCGTTATGATGAAACCTTGAGTTTTCTTCTTACCGAAGGGTACAATTGCAATACATTTTAAGCCTACTACTGGCAACACTTAATTTCTGTTTTATTGTATCAAAAACTATGTAAACTGGGCTCATCATATATACATTGCGTTTGACATTGTAAAATTATATTTAATACATGTTAACGAAGTCCTCTGCTATTATTGCCTTGCATATATTTTGTTAATCTTTCTATAATTTTCCTTAAATTTAAAATTTTCTGCTCAAATCTTATTATAAATATAATAGTTTTATATAAAGCTTTCCCGAAATTACGTACCGAAGCAGAAAACTTCGGTATGAAATTTCAGGCAGTCGGATCTGTGTTCTTAAAGTTATTTAAAGCTTAAGTAAAAGTTGGTCTAAGTCTTCATCCCTTTCTGTATCGCTCGTAATTATGACATTTGTTCGTATTGCAGGTGAGGATTTATTAATAAAATGAAGATCATTGCAAATATCTAATTATGTTTCACTTGAGAAAGTCAGTATGTGTGTTTCACTTTCTTCGGATTGTAATTTAATTTGGGTTGTACTGGTAACGTTTTCTATTTTACAAAGTTGTTGCTTTACTTCACCGTTTATAATATCTAGTCTTTCATTAGAAATAAACCTTTTTGTAACTATGATTCGCCGTTGATCTGCGATTCGTTGTTCTGTCACGTGCGCCAATTCTGGGAATATTTGTATGAAAGATTGGTAGATGCGTTCTGTAAGATGACTTATTAGTTTCTAAGTTAGTAATTTGGTAATAGTCTCATTAAAGTTTCGTTGTGATCTTTCGTCTATTTAAGTCGTTTTGAAATTGATGCTATATTTGTGTCTAATAGTGTGGAGCTGTTATTTGTGTGGTGCAGTTGTGTCTATACATCTTTGTCTACGATATGTTGTGGTGACAGTTTATGTCTCATTATAGTTCTGCGTTGATCTATTCTTTGACGCGTAATTTTCATGTGTGGAACTCAATCTATAAATTTTTGATGAAGTATTAGTAAATGTCCGTGAGTATTTGTTTTGAGAGATGTGACATGTAAATAAGTACGCAACATAAACTTATTCATTTCAAATGACCATTTTTAGTATATTTATTATTTTAATTATTATATTATTACGTAAAACCTTTATTTTAGCTCGACTTAAGACCTGATATTAAGAACTTGGCACGGGCCTAAGCCAAGTATTCAGATTCGAGTCTTACTTAGGTTTTTTGCGGGTGAGTTATGATTTTCAATGGATGTTTCCATTTCATGTGTTTCTATTATTTTTGTTGTGATGTATTTGGCAATATTTTCGTTGCGATTGCACTGCAGCCACCGGTAATATAGTTAGTCTATTGATTTAGTGTATCTGTTACATAATCGACATCTATCTGTATCATAGTCTCTTTGAGAATATATTTTCAATAATTACGTGTTTTTATTACTTCATCCTGAATAGCTACTAAGAACCCTTTGGTTTCGGTGTATATATTGCCTTTAGTGAACCAGGTGGTTGAAGCTATTTTGTCTATGTGGTCTTGTTTTAAAAGGTGAGGATATTTTCCGTGTAGTGCTTTTTCCAATCTTCTGATATTTGTTCGATTTTTAGGATATTTGTTTACGAGTGAAATTATTTTAAATTCGTTTAAAAAGTGGCATTGCACGCACTTATTTGCTTTCTTCGCCACAAACACTTTACCTTTCTCATATTTTTTTCAAATTTACAACAAAATTCGCAGCTTGCTTTTGCGCTTTTTTCTTTGGTGTATTGGTCACTTCGACACGATATTTTTTTCTATTTTTCGATTTTTTTTTAAACACGAAGCATGAACAGTTGTTTTTATTATTTTTATTCAATATTGAAATTGTATTATTATTCGCAACCTTTATTTTTGCACAATCCTATTTGAGTAGGTATGATATTATTACTTACGGGCTCTTGCCAAGTAAATAATAATTACTAATAATATAAATAAAACTATTATGATACTTAAACTAAAATATTAATACATATACCAGTGCACACACACAGATTGGGCGGAGAAATACACCCCACAAGGGAATACCCCTATAATTATTATTCTCGTTCTCCGAGCGTAAATGTAATATTTTTAAATATTATTATACAATAAAAGGCGCATTTTACATTAGTATACAATAAAAGGCGCATATATAACTTTTAGTTTACCTTTACATCTTACATCTCTAATATATTTTATTGAAAAGGTGTAACTTGTATTCCTATTAAGTATGAAGTTTGTAATTACTGGCTGTAATTAATTATTAATTTATTAAAAAAAATAAAACTCCATCTCTCTATTTATATTACCTTTCCATCTCTTCTACACTTAATTACGTCAATAGTTGACGTCACCAGGTACGCCTTAAAGGTGAACTAAAAAGTTTTTCAAAATTTTATGAATAACAAAATTTCGAAAAATGTACTTTAAAGGTGATTTCTTCGACAAATTAAAGGAATATTTCAAAGTCCTTTATCTCCAGAACGTCCCCTTTTAAATACAGACAGTAATAAATAAATGTGGCTTGCAAAATGACGCATTAATTTTAAGATTTACTAATTTATTATATTTTTTTTAGTTCTACAAAGCCCATGGGCTGGTCCTTATTTATCTTTTATGAAATTACAAGAGGAATTTAATTAAGAAACATTACATTTTTTGTAATTAATTTTATTTATAAATAAATAAATTTAAAGATTGGCAAGACATATGTGTAAGTAAAAAAATTTATAACGAAATTCTATTGTGCAAAAAGATGTACTTTTGAGGAGGTAGGTTCCAACTAAAAAGAGCTATTATCCCAAGAAAAAAATGTTTGGTGTACTTAATTACATAGATAGAAGAAGTAGAGGTGTATCAGTGTATCAGATAGGAATTAGTGTTTATGTCAAGACGTATTCTTGTATCAATGATCTAGAAGTCATGACGATTCCAAAAAAAGACCATATTATACCATTATCTGGTCCGACAGGTAGTCTTAAAATTTTGATTTTTCTAATTGGTAGGTGTAGTGTACAGGCTATAATAACTAAATAAATAAATATGTAATTTTTATTATTCGTAATATGATATGTTGTCTGTATAATCTATTATATTTATAATCTGTCGTCTTGCTGAACGAACACGGAGAATCGACTAATGAGAGTGGTTGGAAGATGGTTGAGTCAAATGATGAACTATACAGAGGACTGCCTAGACAGCAGGGCTGTAAGACGGATGTCTTATACTGAGACTCTTAACGTGTGAAGACAGGAAGACGATATTAGTTTATTACTTTATATAATATATATATCTTAGATATTATACGGATATATAATATTATATTATCAATATTACATAATCAATAAGCATACACTACAGTAGGTATACGAGTTTATTAAAAGAAAAGTATTACAATAGTATATTGTTATCCTTGTAGTACAAGTTTCGTTTCGTCTCGACAACGTTACTGATAAATTACTGCAAACTATATTACACTGTTACACCTTTATAAAATCTATACCAAGGAGACTGATTTTTCTGGTTGTACGGATATTGATCATTACTAAAAAGCTGATTTTCAAGTTGCTTGCTATTGTACTGCATATTATGTCGGAAATGGTGTATTCTACTATTGAGGCTACTATCTTTTTTATAGCATATTGGCATAGAACATTATAGCTATTTTGGTTTTTGGTGACTATCGACGTACTCCTCTTTCCCATCTTACAAAGTGCCATATTATTCTATATATAGAGTATATACAGGATGGCCCAGTTACAGTGGTTCAATTTTTTTTTTCAGCTTGAAAGCATCATGAGTGATCATTTGAAACATACTTTAGTTAAACGAAAGAAAATATGATTTGTGAATTTAGAAATTACTAGCTGCGCCCCGCGGTTTCACCCGCGTAACTTTCGATCCCGTGGGAATATCGGGATGAAAAATAGATGTTGGCCGATTCTCAGATCTACTCAACATGCTCACCAAATTTCATGAGAATCGGTCAAGCCGTTTCGGAGGAGTATGGCAACGAAAACTGTGACACGAGAATTTTATATATTAGATGATTCTTTTTAAAAATAATTCGAAATTTCAATATCTTTGACACAAAACCATTACGTTACGTAAACTACTTCACCGAATCGATTTAATTTTGGAATAAGTATAGTACCATAATCTATCTATTGCGCTATAGGCTCATCTAGTGTTCAAAAGTTAGACTTTTTTTTTATTTCTACTTTTACTTCGGCAAAACATTGATTTTTCAAAAAATCCTGTGAAAAAAAATGTACCACCAAGGTTTTGCTGTCACTGATAAAAGTACCTTAACATTGGGTTATAATTTACAAAAAAAAAAACAGTTGTCCCTAGATTACATCTTCAAAATCCACGCCATGACATTAAAATCGAAAAATTGAGAAATTTACCAAAACTTGAATTTATTCAATATGCTCGTTATTCTTCATTATTTGCACTTTAAATGTTCTCATTTTATAATATGTTCCTTGATTTACGTGAACAAGTATTACAAGTATTTAAAATGGGGTCATAAAAAGAAGATAAAGCGGGTCAGTATTCGACGATAGAAAACGTTAATTATATTGTGCATTAGTTAAACCTTATAAAAAGATAGACGCTACCCTATTATCATTAAAGTTTAGCTCACTCTCAGTGAAAAAAGCTTAGCGATACGTACAATTTCCCGATGTCGTTTGTCGCTTGCGCCTCTAGTATACATATAATCTCCATATCTAGCTTGCGGCTTGCGCTCACTGTAGCTATTTTAGAATTTGGTGTTTTAGTTTGTATTTTATCGTTATGGTTTCGTTTATTGACTCATATTTGATCGCTCATATGACTACTTAGCTTACGTGAACTTGGACTTCTTGATTGTGCTCGTGATTTGGATATTTTGTAGACAATGGATGAAAATGTTTATGGTGTCGCACAAGGCGCCGCGGGAGCACGAGGGAGCACATCGGAGCGAGATTTGTGAAGGAAAATCCAAGAGGCTATAACAGTCATAAAACAAAGCCGGTAGCCATTTAATAGGCGGCGAAGAAATAAAAAAAATAAGCAATATGTTTATTGTTTATGTTGTTTTATTAATTGTGTATACCTTTTATTAAGATTTAAAAAACTAAATAAGAACAACAAACTCGATTAATAAGAATAAAGTTATCTTGACTGGCAGGATGTAATTTTATTTCTTTGATCATTAATTTTTAGCCAACTCAATACTAATTTGTACTAATTTTATCGAAATAAATGATGTTTATTCAAAAGTAACGAGCAAATTGATAAAAATTAAGATTTTGGTAGATTTTTAAATTTTTCGATTTTCATGTGGATTTTTTCGCTGAATTATATATACACTCAAGGTTGACACAAGCGATAGGCAAAAAATTAAACTACACACGTAATATAAGTGCCTACAGTTAATCAGAAAATAAAAAAAATAAGTTTACGAAAAGTATACGAAAATACTTTTTTCAAACAAGTTAAACAGCGAAAATACAGAAAAATGCTTTGTAACGTCCCGTACAGCGAACGGCAACCTCGGGGCCGGGGAGAATGACCCCGACCGCTCATAGTCGGCGATCTGCTGGGATACAGCGTGTACAAAGTGAAAAAAACTTTAAAAATTCCTGTGGCTAATTTATTTGAAAGTTTTAAATAATACACTAAATATGTGGTTTTCTTTATAGCATAGGAGGCAAACGAGCAGTTGGGTCACCTGATGTAAATTGATCACCAACGCCCATAGACATCCGTAACACCAGAGGTCTAACAGATGCGTTGCCGACCTTTGAGTAAAGAATAAGCTCTTTTCTTGAAGATCCCTAGGTCATATCGGTCGTTATCGACGATTTACGATTTCATTTAATGACTCTCGCTTGTATTAACCTTGTATTTTTGTTATTATTTTTTTTAATAATTTTATTAATTAATTGATGCTAAAGAATAAATAAATGTAAGATTGGCAAGATATAAATAAGATATTTATAAGTAAAATTTTTCGAAAAATTCTTTTGCGCAAAAAAATGTACTTTTCAGGAAAAGCGCTAATATTCCAGGACTGAAAAAAAAAGACGTACAATACACAGATGTAAGTAGAGGTGACGAAATGAATCAGTGATTTTGTAATGACGTATTTGTGTTTCAAACAATTGGAAGCCACTACGATTCCAAAAAAGGATCATAATATACAATTATGACACGACAGACAGTTTCAAATTTTGTAATTTCCAATGAGTATACGAGTTCAACAAAAGACAAATATTATAATATTGTATTTGTCGTAATCCTTGTAGTATAAGTTTATTAGGATAATGTGGCTGTTAAGTTTAATTTAATTACTTCAAACTGTATTGCAGTTTAACACCCTCTTAAAATATATATCAAGTAGACTGATTTTTTTGGTTGCATGGATAGTGATCATTACTATAGATTTAATGTTTATATCGGAAATGGCGTCGCAGCTCCTCCGCCAGTGCTATTTCGTGGCGCTCGGTGAAGTTGGTGTTGAAGTGCTCTGGTCTGACGTGGCGAGTTGCTACTGATCCGGTACCTACACGACCGGTGCGACCCTTCACTGTTCTGCTGGCGGTCGGCCGGTGCGGACGACACTAAAATCCGTGCGATCCTTGTGATGCTTGTGGGGTGGTAGCTGGATGTGGATGTCAGGAACGTCTGGAACGTGTTCAGCTATCCTTGATGACCTCATATACTCGCAGTTGTTACTCACGTACAAGTCAAGTTAACTTTAATACTAATAATGATTTTACTTAATGAATGATTATAGATAATAAATGATTACTAACTATAATGAAATACGAAATTTAATTAACGAATATAACAATGAAATGGCAATCATCATGGTGCTAAGTTCGCCACAAGTACTTAAAGTTAATCTTGTGCTGTTATAAGTGATTGCAAATATTATAATATTACGATACGACGATAGATATATAAAACTCAAAGGTGACATAGTGATCTATCAACGCATAGCCCAAACCACTGGACAGACCGGGCTGAAATTTGGCATACAGGTACATGTTATGACGTAGGCATCCGCTAAGAAAGGAGTTTTAGAAATTCAACCCCTAAAGGAGTGAAATAATGTTTTGAAGTTTATATGAATTTCTTAGAAATTAAACGCGGGTGAAACTGCGGGGCACAGCTAGTTCTTAATATAATATTAACCACACTAGATCGACTCTGAAACGATTAAACTCTGGTAACTCTGCTATCGACGAAACAAGTTTGGACATGCAGTTTGTGGCATCCCAGGTTTGTAGCTTTGGACAACAGGTAGACAAGCAGACGGCAACAAAGAAAAGAATATTGAGGCGGTTTATAAATTTCCGCGTATTCGTCATTTTAGATAGGGTAAGCAGCAAGATTTCTTTCCACTTTAAATCTAACATTTCTGTACATTTGGTCGCCTTCTGTCAAATGCAAGTTAAAAATGTTTGTTGACCAATGGCGTGGTAAAAGAATACTAGCCCTTAAAATGATAGCTAATACCATAGTACAATATTGTACCTACATCTACAAATCCATATGTGAACACATTTTATCAGCTTTATGCCATGAAGCACGCAAAATTCTTGATGAATTGTTGATTGAAAAGTAATCACCTTCACTCTGTAAGAGTTCATCGTTGACTCGAATAGTATTCTGTACAAGATTTTCTTATATTCTCATTATGTATTGATTTGAACATTATTATCAATTATTGTCTTTGTAGAGAGGATTTTTTTTGATATTCACCAATTTAATGCTTCATATACTTTTTTTCTATTTTGTTGCGTCGTGTTAATATTTTCGAGACGTTCAGTAATGACAATAATTCTAGCATTGTTTGATGATCTCGGCTTATTTTATGTTATAGGTGAGCGAACGAGCAGTCGGAGTCATTTTCATGACTATCGACGCCCATAGACATCCGCATATAGATAAGCAGATGAGTTGCCCTCCGTCCTCCCCCCAACTCCATGGGCCACCGGCTACTTACACACCGCACGAAACGCGATAGCACAGCTGTCACTTTACGCCGATCTCGTGTAAGCGAGAGGTGTCTCCCTGAGCGTGCCGGCTTAATTCGGCCATAATATATTTTGTTAAGCGGTCAGAATAAGCAAAAAAGCCTCGTGGTCTAGTGGTAAGCGTGTTCAACCACAAACGTGAGGTCCAGGGTTCGAATCCTGGGTCGGATCAAAAATTCTTATTGGGATTTTTCATTTTAATAACATTCCGGAATCTGGAAGTTGGCAGTGTTACACTTGTGTTTGCGCACATACTTGTGCACTATAATATGTCCTGCACAGATATAGAGATCAGCTATAGAGATGGCCGCCGTAGCTGAAATCGGCTAAGACGACATTATTTATTAACCAATAAAACTGCGGTTTAAGAATGATATAAATATTATGAAGTACCTACAATTTGATATTTTATTACCATAAATGCCGCATGGGTTAAAAGACCCCTTGCCCTCTTTGTAGGTAAACACTATGTTTATTCAATGTAAGATGACGGAATCATAATAAACTCATTACTATACAAATATTTAATCTATTTAAATAAAAGTCACGAGAGGATAAAACACATGAATGCATACTTTAGAAATTATACAAAGCTAAACTTCGAAATTTATCAAAAGACCCCTCTCGGTCTTTCTAGTGTTAATGAACACACTGTTAACAATTTGGAGTAATTAATATCAGAATAATTCTTCCAAAGTTGACAACCAACAATTTGGCATACCTGTCAGATTTAATTTGACGATCAGTGGTACAGAGCTTGGATAAGATGAACATGTTGCGCCCTGGGTCCGCGGGTTAGAATCCCGCTTGGGTCATGGATATAGAAATCTTAAATATATAACATTTCTTAAATTTATAAAGCGTATTAAATATATTTCAGTTGTCTAGTAACCGTAACTCAAATCCTTTCGGTACTTACTACGGGGCTAGACTAACGTAGTGTGATAAGTACACAAAGTATTATGATTATTATT
This sequence comes from Calycopis cecrops, assembly GCA_001625245.1. Lineage (NCBI taxonomy): Eukaryota > Metazoa > Arthropoda > Insecta > Lepidoptera > Lycaenidae > Calycopis > Calycopis cecrops. The sequence continues at coordinate 46,095 of LUGF01051499.1, read as the reverse complement.
ATTACATAATAACTTAAATTTTGTCGCAAGACTTCAGTTCTGTTGTGTCACTTCAGTTGTGACGAGGACTCTATATACTATACAAGGTTGATACAAGAGAGGGGCATTAAATTAAACCACATGTACTATAAATGCCTACAGTTGATTCGAAACTATTAAAAAAAGTTTACGACAAGTATACGAAAATACTTTTTTCAAACAAGTTAAACAGCGAAAAAACATATACATACTTTGTAACGTCTCGTACAGCGAACGGCAACCTCGTACGGGGTGAATGACCCCGGCCAGCCACAGTCGGCGATCAGCTGCGATACAGCGTGAGTGTGCGATACGAAGTGATTTTTCTCACTTTTTCACAAAGCTTTTTAGCTTTAAAAAACTCCTGTGGCTAATTTATTGCTCCGATTGATCTGATTTTTGTTGTGTAGCCTGAAAATAATACATTAAATATGTGGTTTCATTTAATGCCTCTCGCTTGTATCAACCTTGTATAACTTATGTAGCACAAATTCTAGCGCGATCATGGCAAAAATATTGTCATCTATTGGTGAATGTTGAGAACAACTTACGTCGTACAAATATTAGCGCGATTTAGGACATAAACAGTGCCATCTATTGGTGAATGTTGAGAATTATTCTAATCGGTTCATTTTTATCTTTTTATGATCAAGTAATGAGAAAATTTATAATAAATTATAATTGTAGTAATTGTTGCATGTTGTAATTGTGGTAGAATAAAGGCTATTTTATTTTATTAATGAAAAAATTACATTTTAAATATTAAAATTGTATTGTCATCACAAAGACGTGTCATCAGTTCTCAATATATAAGCAAAGTTTTGAGCGATTAGGAAACTATAAGGTATCCTCGTTTACTACGGGATCCTAATATAAGCAGTTAAATAATTATTAAATACACCATGCATTTTCCTGTAGTAGGACTGCTGGTAGAAATTCCATAATGGGATAAGCAGGTCCTTTGTACCAAAATTTATATAACTAAATGTTTTTATGTTTATTTTTACGTGTACATAAACTGTTAAATAAATAAATAAATAAAAAACAAAAAACCCAACTGCAAAAAATAACCACTAACTAAAAAGGGAAAAACAAGTTCTATAATTTAGTGTGTAGAGTAGGTATACAGTACACCGTACATTATATTTTATTCGATACTTACATAAACAACAGATATATTTTAATGCATTAAAAATATAATTTATACGTTAAAAATGAACGCAGGCGGGACAAACAAATTACTCAAATATTGACAGTAGTTTAATTAGATTTCCACAAAAGGGTTTAATTGATATTCGACTAATGCTAGATACAGATTGTCTTAATATTTGATTTTTTTGTCCCGCCTGCATTAATTTTTAGGGTTCCGTATCTCAAAGAGAAAAAACGGAACCCTTATAGGATCGCTTTGTTGTCCGTCTATACGTCTGTCAAGACCTTTTTCTCTAAAACGCTTGAAGGGATTAACCAGAAATCTTTGTCAAATACGGAGGTCAGTTACGTCTTGATGCCTTGAAAAAATCACATTTCTAAGTTAACGCAATAAAAAGTTATAGCCATTTATGCACAAATTTTGTATGAAAACGCACTTTTTCGAAAACCTATAGGGTAATTCCCGTTGAGCTAGAATTCTGAAATTTGGCAAGAAGTAAGACCTTACAGTATAGATATAGGAATAAATCTAAAAATTGGTAAATAAAATTTATATCACTGGAAAAATCATTACCAACTTATGCATGTAGTTCGTTTCATACTAAATGTATGCAAGCACCCGCATATATAAGTTTGTCGCAAGGAAGTGTAATTTTCTCAACGTCTATTACTTTTGCTCATACCTCCCGTTCCTACGGAACCCTCGGTGTGCGAGTCCGACTCGCACTTGGCCGGTTTTTAACGTATAAATTATATTTTTAATGCATTATAATATATCTGTTGTTTATGTAAGTATCGAATAAAATATAATGTACGGTGTACTGTTCACTCTACACACTAAATTATAGAACTTGTTTTTCCCTTTTTAGTTAGTGGTTATTTTTTGCAGTTGGGTTTTTTGTTTTTTAATAATTATTATTTTATTTCAGACTTTTTAGTTTTTTTTTTATAAATAAGTGGCCCAGTTTAGAATGCATATACTTTAAAGTAGGTACCTCTCACAATTTGTAAGTTAGTAAGTTTTTCATTTCTAGGTATTTTTTTATTTTCGTTAAACGTTACATCTTTCATTTGAAATTGAAACTGCAAGTTATATATACTTTTGGAATTGCCATTTAAAACCCTTCATTTTGATACCCCACTCGATGGGTTTGGTAAACAACAAAATTTTTACCTCACAATGTGGGGTCCGAAATCTGCCATTTTGTTTTTTTATTTTTCTTATGTACCCAGTGTCACTCGCGCTATCAATACGAATCTAACGACACCACATACGTTAAAATCAGTTCAAAGTTCAGGCTGTAGCAGAGAACATAGAAATCTACATACATACATACATACATACATACACTTGAAAAACATTACCCTCCTTTCTGTGGCAGTCGGGTAAAAAAAGAGCACATTAGACACGCCAATTGCGACCCAATTGGGCTGAAATACATTATCGCACTGCCTATATTTAATATTAATTGACAGACAAGTCCGCGTCATATCACCAGTTTAATGCAATTATGCACGCCAAATCTTATACAAGGCCTTTTTAAGTGTTAATCGCACACAAATCAACATGAAGTGGTTGAGTGTTGTCTTTTTTTGGCACTGGGTTTTGGTATCTGTTACGAATACAAATATTATGACTTGGGACAGGCCCAAGATTTATATATTACATACCTAGAGGACTTTAACAAAACCACTGACAGCCCTCAGGAGTTGTTAATCCATTATGAAAGTTACGTAAAAACACTTAAACTCATAAACGAGCACTATGCTGGAAATTATACTGTCTTACGACCTTGAGATCAATGAATTCTCGGATTGCACTAAAAATGAAATGAAGCAATACCTTAGCCGTGAGTTTTTCACTTTTTAGATATTGTCTATAGCGTATGAGGAGCAAGTTTCTAATTTGGATGCAAATGGCTCGTGACCCTCACCTTTGACACTCATTGGGGACGTCTTCCGGCTGATGAAGATGATGATATTGATTATGATGATGATGATGATAATGATGATGATGATGATGATGATGATGATGATGATGATGATATGGGGACATACGTGCATCAACATGGAACATCAGAGACGTTTGGTGACTATCGACGTCATCCGTCATCCCATCCTACAATGTGCACCGGATACTATTCATAATTATATTTATGTGAATAAACTTTATTTCATAGAGTAAGTAATACATCTTGTTCATAAGCCAATTATACAGTTCTTTTAAATTTTTTTCTGGTTAAGCTCATTTAGGTGCATTGGTAGTTTATTATAATTGTAGATAGCCATACAGTAAACGTTTTTGCTAAATATTTGTATACGTTGGCGAGGAATTACCAACCTATATTTGCCGTATGAGTTGTACGAACAAAGGCTTGCATGAATCAAGAAAACTGGCATTGCACAAACATCTGATACATTTCTTTTGGATACGAAACACCCTCGGAGAATCAACTGAGTTCCCCCATATTATAAGTCCATATTTAAGGGAGTCTACTTATCCATGGTAAGCTATGAATGCTGCTTTATTTGAAATTACTTGTATTATGTTCTATAATACAAATATATATTTATCTAGCTTTAGACATATATTGTTTACATGTTATTTGCACATACATAGATAATCTACTGTTACACCTAAAATGAAGCTATTTGTGTTTCTTCAATTATTGTTCCCATATACGGCACTTTTAATTGTGTATCCCTACTATTCCGTGTTTTAAAATGTATTATTTTAGTTTTAGCTGTATTTATATTACGGTTATTTGATTCTAGCCATTCTACTGCACTTTTTAAGCTGTTATTGATTTCTGTCTCATGTTGGTGTATGTTTTTTCCTTTTATTAAAATAGTAGTGTCGTCAGCAAATAGTATGCTTCTTTTTTTTATTTATGGTATAGGGGACAAATGAGTCGGAGCTATTTTCATGACCACTGACGCCCTTAGACATCTGCATAAAAGCTATACAGATGCGCTGCCCACCTTTCTCCTCCCACCTTCCTGGGCCATGCTTTGGTGAGTTATTACATTCGGTAGATCAATTTCGTAACACAGAAATAGGAGGAGTCCTTAAATATAGCCTTGCGGGACTCCATAGCTGCTATGTACAAACGAAGACCTATAAGTGCTTATTATATTGTTTTTGTACTAGTAAATTCAACGGTCAGTCGACGGTTTGTGACTTTTAATCCAGTTGTTCGCGACCCCTCTGATTCCTTGGTCTAATTTACTGAGTAATATGTCATATGATACTAAATCAAATGCTTTAGTCATATCTAGAAAGATTTATCGTATTTGGAATCGAGACATTCTGTTACAGTTTTAACAAGAGCAAAGCAGGCATGTACTGTTGACATATTTTTTTCTAAATACAAACTGTTCAGTTTTAAGTTTAAAAAGTTATAAATCTTTTCGAACATTACTTTTTCAAAAATTTTGGAAAAAATTGGTATAAGCGTTATTGGTCTTTAATTATTATACATGTAATTGGAATCACATTTTTAAAAAACTGACTTAGTCGTTGACATATTGCGTTGATCATGGTATTGTAGCATTTTTCTAACGTTATTTCTGACATCTTTGGCTAGTTGTAAAATATGATGAGAAGAAATATTAACTCTATTATTAGACTGTAGACTTTTGTTTTATTTTCGTGTATCCGTCTTGGAGTAGAAGATAATATTCTGTGCGATGCAAGTTTAGAACGTAACGGTGTTTGTATACATAGGTCACACTATAAGTTTTGCGTAACTTAAAAAACAATATGTTATAACCAAAATTTTATATTTATTACTTTTCAAAATATTCTCCTTTACTTTACAATTTAAACATTTTTTCATGCGTTCGAACCATTTTTGTTTTGTTTTTTATCATGTTTTCTACGTGTTGATTGAACGCTATCATTGCCTCTTCGGAGTTGTAAAAGTGAAAACTCTCATCAAATCTTTGATTTTGGGATAAATACAGAAATCACAGGGTGCTAGGTCGGGGCTATGCGCAGGATGGGTGACGGTGAGTTGTACTTTTTCGGAGGCTAAAAATGACTTTGTTTTGTTGGCCGTGTGTGAAGAAGCGTTGTCATGATGTAGGAGAACGCGGTTTTTGGGTCGTCTTACGCGAACTTTTTCTAAAACCCTGGGTAAACAAATGGTAATACACTCTTTTGATCTTCAAGTGAAATTGTACAAATGGGACCCGTAGCTGAGAAAAAAATGCGATCATTTTTTTACTAACTTTTCTCGCCTGCCTTACTTTTGTTGGTCCGTTCTCATTTTTAAACAGCCTGTGAATGGGTAGATTGCTGTTTTTTTTTTCGGGTTCAAAACAATAAATCCACGTTTCTTATCCTGTGACAATGTCATAAACTGCATTTGAATGTCCGTAGTCATACTTCAGAAACATTTGTGAGCACCATTCCACGCGAGCCCGTTTCTGCTCGGCTGTCAGTTCATGAGGTGTTTCCTAACTTTCAATTCTTTGTGTAAAATTTTCTGAATTTGGCTCATACCAATCCCCAATAGTCCTCGAATTATCTCATAGGTAATCCGCGGATTTTCTTCAATTAGTCAGTAACAGTAGCCACATTATTTTCGTTGACGGCAGTTGAAGGCCCTTCACGAAATTCGTCGTGTAAAGAAACTCGACCTCTCTCAAATTCAGCAAACCATTGTCTTACGGTGCTCAAACAGGTGCTTCAATCAACAATCCAACACACATACAACTTTCGCATTTATAATATTAGTAGGATAATAAAATTTCGAAAAACGTACTTTAAAGATGATTTCTTCGACAAGTTAAAGGAATATTTTAAAGTCCTTTATCTCAAAATGTACATATGTAATTTTAGTTAATCTCTTTTGAATACAGAAGGCAATAAATGGGGCTTGTGAAATGACGCACTAATTTTTAAGATTTTCTAATTTATTATATTTTTTTTATTTAAACATAACCCAGGGGCTGCTCATTATTTATCTTATAATAATATAAAAGATGATTTAAAAAAATATAAGAAACATTACAATTTTTTGTAATTAATTTTATTAATTCATGAATGCTAAAAACGAATAAATTTAAAGATTGGCAAGACATATTTGTAATGTAATTATAACGAAATTCTATTGCGCTTAAAGATTATACTTTTGAGTAAAAAGTTGAAACTTACAACTAAAAAGCGCAAATATCCCAAGATAAAAATTTTCAATTGATCTTTACTAACAAGCTGATTTTGAAGTTGCTGACTATTGATTTACTGTATATTATGTCGAAAATGGTGTATTCGTGGTGGTTCCGGAGCTCCAGCGCTATATAGTGGCGCTCGGTGGAGTTGGTGTTGAAGTGCTCCGGTCTGAAGTCGACTGACCGGGTACACGAGCGGTGCGACCCTTCACTGTTCTGCTGGCGGCCGGCCGGTGCGGACGACACTAAAATCGTCGCGCAATCACTGTGATGCTTTTACCTACCTTTATTGAATACTTAAAGTTATTTTTTTACCTTAACAGTTTATTGGAAAATATAACGATTTCTGAAACCAAAAATGTGTTTATTCTAAAGCTACCATTAACCTCAGTAGATTTATTCTGAGACAAAGGACGACATGGAACCAACCTTCTGGTAATAACCTTTCCTAGGTAACAACTCATAACTAAATCCGGACCCACAACTTTGGATAACATATTTTTTGTCCACAGATTAGCTAAGCTCCACAGGTATTTGATAATACTAAAATCACATAGATATTAGATATAACGCGATTCGTTAAGCTTGTACTAAAACAAAGACAGTGTAAGGGAATTAAGTAATTTGCAGTAAGTATTTTCATTGTTGATCTTCATGCAGTTCATTTCGAAAGCGTCACAGCCCACCAAAACCTACGGTAGATATCGTGGATAACATCTTATGAGCACAAGATAGAAATGAAGCTGTGGTTTTTGTATTTCTTTGTTTTACGTACGCTTTCGATACATTAATAAATATATCTGTTATTGTCTAAATATTGAAGTATTATCGATTTTAATCTAATACATTAGTTTGCTAGTTATCTAAGTAATTTCAATTTGTTGAGCTAGTTACGGTTTCATCAGTCACTCTGATTTCTATCCAGTGAAGAGTGGTACCCCACAGGGATCAGTATTGAGGCCAAAAATCTTTTTGTTGTACACAATATATTAAGTCAAGAAACCATTCGTCATTGTCTTTGTCATATACACGCTGGCGATATTTTATTATACATTACTTTCAAATTTAGCAACAGAACCTCTGTTTTAAAGCTAATGAGTTGGTGCATATATTTTTAGGCGCTAAATCCTTGGCCTATAGGTACGTATAAAGGCTATAGGTATGTACGTACCTTGTAGGAGTTGCTGAGGCTCGGAGTTTTGAACTTATAATCGATGAAGGCTTGCTATGTAAAAATCAACAGATGCTTTTTTATTTTTCTTTCTTTTTTCTTTTCTTTCTTACTTTTCTTACTTTCTTTTCTTTCTGTCTTTCTTTCTTTCTTTCTTTCTTTCTTTTTTTCTTTCTTTCTTTTATTAAATAGGTCTGTATCTCATTTATCCACATGCTGTAATTTGAGTGGCTAGTATTAAAGAGCATACAAAAGAGTCAGCAGTCTGAATGGTATGAGGCACTGTAGCCTTGCATACTTTGCCTTCAACTTGAGCGGGAATTCTTTTATCATAGAGTTGTACTGACGATTCGAGTCCTTTAAGTTTATCTATCTTAGTAACATCCATTTCAATAGTTCAATCGTCCTGTATCTCAGAGCTTAAGCACTTGAATTTCGGTGCTTAATTTAGTGTTATATCTGTCATCTGCAGCTTTTAGTAAAATATAGTTTCATGCTGCATTGCAGCGGAGTTGGGCCCGCATGAGCTGATACTGCAGTGACATGACAGTACAAAAAACTTCATATGATTGTCTACAATTAATTCTTGAATAAAAGTTTTTCTATCGACAACTGATATTTTATTTTACACCTATCACTAATTACTACACAAATTGAAGTATCTTACCCATCTTGCGGCACGAGATACAGAAGATGTCATATTTTCTTTTTGTAGTTGTAGCTTTCTCTTAATTCATAATTGCGTGCGAACCTAGCTAAATAAAGATCAATAGATAGATCTTTATGCTACAAAAACTTCAAACATTGTTCTTCAGCTAGATATAAGTTGTTTACAAAACTATATTTTTACGGGGTTGATTAGGTCCCTAACGCCACAGATGGTAGATTATGCACGAGGTCTATTAGGTCCCTACGCACCAGCTGAAAGTTTTTTAAAAATGACGCAGTGAACGTGTTAAAAAAGACAAGAAAAGAGAGTGCACGAGGTGAAGCCCAGCTGCTATGCACCATGACGATATTAAATCCTAATAAAAATGACTGAATAATTCGTGTTTCATTTGTACTCATTTAAGATGTTACGATTGAGTTAAAGTTATATTTTGCCAGTAATAGCTATGACTATTTTTTTAAAAAGCGTGGAAGTTCCTCACATTGTACACGAGATCGCCGTAGCATTCATATTACCCTGTTAAAACAAACATACACTGGAGATCCGTACGTTCTAAATACGTCGTGGTGTATTGAAGGTTTTAAAAGTCAAGCCCCAGGTTGTGGTTGAGATATTAGCGAATGCATAGAAATTACGTTTTGCCCTTTTGCCGGGTTGAATAATGTGTTTTAAGAAGATAGAAGGAGGCAGACGAATCTCCATAAAAAAATTGGGCTTTATAGATTAGTTTTTTGTCGAAAACGACACGTAAATCCTTAATTGTGTCAACTTTCATAATCAAAGTGCTGCCAATACGATAATTATAATTAATAACTTTCTTGTGTAACTTAGGCTACACTTATTTACGTTAAGAGTCATAAAGGTTTTTTTGCACCATTGGTCAAATTTATAAGATCAGACTGTAATAAAAAGCGATCAGTGACATCATTTATATAAAAATTAAATATCATAGGCCCTAAATGCGACCCTTGCTGAACTCCAGAAGTGGCATTTTGAGTGGATGATCGAAATTCCTTTAAGGCAACATAAAAAAATCGATTCCTCAAACATGATTCAATAAATGACAGCAGAGATCCACTTATACCGCAGGCCAATGGCTTAGACACCATTGCCCTATGTGAAACTTTGTCAAAAGTCTTCGAAAAGTCTCCGCATCTATGGCCTGGTTCAGATACTTGAAAAAGGTTACTAGATTTGTAATCGTGGACCTGGATTTCTAAACTTCATGCTGAAAATCATTAACGATTAACTTTAGATGATTTTGAAAGTAAGGACACATTAAGGCCTCAATTTTTTTGGCAGAACTTGACAATATAGAAATGGGGCGGTTATTACTAATTAAATTGTTTTCATTGCCTTTATAAATTGTTATTATTCTAGCTTTCTTCCACTCTGTAGGATAGATGCCTGTAAAGTTAGATTTATTAACAACTAGCCGCGCCCTGCGGCTTCACCTGCACAAGTTTCGATCCCGTGGAAATATTTAGATAATAGGTACCTATGTAGCCTACATGTTGACCCGACTTCTTAGTAATATTCATCCAAAATTTGATGTAAATCTATGCAATACTTTTTGAGTTTAGCCCGGAAATAACTACAGATGAACATACAAGCAGACAAACAGACAAAAATTCTAAAAACTATATTTTTGGCCTCGACATCGATTGTAGATCACGCCACAAGTCTTCTAATATAATTTTATTATATGTAGGTAGGTATAGATATGCCAAAGGGGACAAACTAACGAAGAAGCGCTGTTAATAATAAAACAAGATTATTATATTGTATTATGTTTAGTTACATTATCATCATCATCATAATTATCAGCCTATTTTCATCCACTTCTGGGGAGGCCTACGTGCCTCCCCAAGTGCACTTTATCTTAAGGTAATATTGTAAAAGTATCATCAACATATCTTTGTAGAACTTTGGTTTTCTTGGTGAGGTTTGAAGGGCAGCTACCTCCAAATCCTCCATAAAGTCTGCGAGTATTGGAGATACTGGCGAACTACTACTACAGCTACTACATCTACTTGTTTGTAGAAGTTATTATTCCACATCATATAGCCAGAAGTGAGGCAATGTTTTAATAGCTCAACATATTACGGTGGTTATTTTCTATTAGATTATTGATACTATTTTACTTTCATTTTATTTGGGGAACAAACAAGTATTATAACACTTATGATACAACAGAAATAGAAATATGCAAAAATCAGTAAAGCTTCTACTATTGATATAAGTAGGTATTTTTATCGGTAATTTTATAACTTCTGAAGACGATAGTAATATTCTATTTTGAATCAAAATATTATTTTCTTTTTTCGTTTTTCTTTCATTGGTGTCCACGAGCATATCGATCATCTGATAAAAGGTCTGCCCTATCGCTAATAGCTTCTACAATAAAGTATAAAGATATTCTATCTGATGATAACCATTTATACTTCAAGGTTATAGTATAAGGGGTGGAACGGCAAGTCGGAGCATTTCAATGACTAATTACACATGTAGATATTTGCATGATTCAAATGCATCTGTGTTGCTCTCAAATAAAGCAATGCTATATGTATTATATGACTCATATTGTAGCTGCACGGTACTACACGATTTCCGATTTTTACTATTAGTAATAATAATAATAATAATATTGGGAGGGACAAAAGAACTATCTTCAGATGCGCTGTTTTTGCGTAATTTTATTTGCGTCGATATTCACATTAAAGATGAGATTCTATTTCACGGTTTATCAGATACGCTTTAAACCTAATAAGACGACGACCAGAAGGTATTTAGATAATTAATGGTACGTAACGTAAAATTGATTATGTTCCAATATGACTAAAAAAGTCATATTGGAACATAATCAATTTTACGTAAAAATTAATATCTTGTGAGTCCACAGAATATGTACACTAAAAATAATATTGCAAGAGTGACGGTCTGCAGCTATATAATCATCATCTACAAGAACTACTTGTTTCCCTTTTTACTTTGCGTACCCCTCGAGGTTCGCGAAGTTTTACCACGAACGTACTCGGTACTCGTATCATGACTTAAGCTAATAATTTAATAAAAATTAGAAACAAGTAAAAGTTGAGCACATTTGTTACGTTAATTAAAAGGATGATCTCAGTTACAGTTTAATACAAATATTTTTCGAATGTTCATGATAATAATTCATACAATAACGGAGGAGGAAAGGAAGGCCATGCGTTTAGAAGTATTGTTCTCCTTTCCTTCTCCCCTCCAAATAACAATCATACGCATGTCTTTTTTCATTTTAATAACTGCCAACACCAATGTGAATCTGCATGATTCTTATCCAAATGCCCTCCTTTTATCCTATCCATTGCGCCACCAATTACTCACCAACCGTAGGAATTAGTAGCCATTACTATACACCGGTATGAAGAGAAATCCTTTCGGTCGTGCAGGCCCAATTCAACTGAAACACAGTCCGGCACTGCCCTTATTAAATGGCAGACAAGTCCGAATCATAGCATCAGTTCATTCTAATTACGCACGCCATAATCATATAAATAGCCTTTTTTAAGTGTCGATCGCACACACCAACAAGATGTGGTCGAGTGTTCTCGTTGTTTTAGCACTGGGCACCACATTCTGTTACGAGGAAAAACATTTCGATTTGGAAAATACCCCAGCGTTATATACGCAATACATAAAGGACTACAACAAAACCTATGCCGACCTTTGGGAAAATTTGATTCATTATGAAAGATACATACAAACTCTTAAACTCATAAACGAGCACTATTCTGGAAATTATACTTACGACCTTGAGATCAATAAATTCTCGGATTTTACTGAATATGAAATGAGGCATTATCTGAGCCGTAAGTTTTTCACTTTTTAGATATTTTCTATAGCATATAAGGACATACGTGCATCGACGTGGAACATCAGAGACATTTGGTATCCACGTCCTCCGGCATCCCATCCCACAATGTGCCACCGGATACTGATAAGCCGCACGAAATGTGACTGCATAGCCATAACTTTAAAGTGGTTTCATGTATGTTGTATATTCTCTTGGTTTAGAAGGAAATGTTTTGCCTATATACATATCAGAGCCTCTCACTTGCAGGACACACACTCAAGGAAAACTGGTCTTTTGCTGAAAAACTAATCGAATTGTGTATTTTTGGAAGCTTCATTGTGATCCTTATATCATGATTGTGTATTTCTGCATCAATAACTTGTTGTTCTTTACAACCCACAATTTCCTTGGCACATCCTTTTTGATATTCTGGTATGATTTTGTTTTGTGTGATATGTGTGTTTAGTTTTGAAATTATTGATGTAAGTAGTTTGTATAGCGTTGACAGACTGGTGATAGGACGGTATTGTGATTTGTGATGGGTTGATTATGTTATTGACCTTGAGGTTTAAGTATGCGATACCTTGTGTTAAGCTAAAAAATAAAAAAAATAAAAAATAGGGACTACGGGATAGTCTGAGGGTTTTGTTAAACATTGTTGAAAATCTTACCTACAGTCTCATATGTAGCTGTAAAGTATTTAATTCAATAATTTTGAACTCTAGCTGTTAATTGGAAAGCCCCGGCTTTCCAATTTATAGTTTTCTTTATGGAATGAGTGATGTCATCTTTTCTATTTGGATTTCTGGCATATGGTCTATATTTTGTCGTTCCTGTGTTTCAACATCTATCCAAGAGGTCTGTGTATTATGTTGGGCGGGTTTGGACCATAATATATTTTCATAATATTTTTTTCTTCATCTATATGTGAAGGGTGAATAATATTTATATTTTCACAATTCAGATTTTGATATACATATTTTTGGTTACTAATAAAATGGTTGTTGTCTTTTTTTCCCTGATCGAGTTGTCTTCGTACTGAACTTAGTAAAAATGAATTACATTACTTTGGATAGATATTAGGAGTAACCTTAAAGAGAGAATTATTTTTATTATTATTACGCAAAACGAGACAAAGTAATTACATAAATATTGATACTAATAATATGAATAAAACTATTGTAATACTTAACTAAAATATTAACACATATACCAGTACACAAATACACAGTGGGCGGAGAAATACACCCCGCAAGGGAATACCCCTATCATTATTCTCGTTCTCTGAGCGTAACTGCAATATTTTTAAATATTAGTAAACAATAGAAGGAGCATTATACTATAACTTTTTAATGAATTTTA
>LUGF01051499.1:2489-21071 GCA_001625245.1 Calycopis cecrops | reverse complement strand
AAGTTTTCAGCATCTTTGGGGGGGAGCATTTGTTACCTAGTCCAAAATTATTCAAGAGTGGTTGAGATATTAAATTTCGTCTTAAGTATCTAATTAAAACTCCTGAGGGTATTTTCTCGCTGATTCGGGTCGACGGGAATATAAAAGGCCAATTTTCGTCCAACGTTCGCCGTAACACTGAACCTTCACTATTATTAAGATAAATGACTTTAGCGCCTGTACTAAACCCAATTGTTTCTAACTAGTTTCTAAGGCCAGTTTGTCCGTCGTCGGGACTGGGTTACACCAGCCGTGGTCCCGAGTCGGCTCGGGACCGCGGCTGGTGTAACCCAGTCGAAACGTCGGGCAAAGGTATATGTTTTGACCTTTAATTTTTACCGTGTTAAAACCCGTAAAGTAATTATAATATGCGTAATAAACACGAAAGTCTCAAACAAAACTCAACTCACAGACAGTGAGTGAGTTGAGAGAAGACAGATAGGACAGGCAGAAAATACTGTATTTGCCAGAAATGTAATCATTTACAGAAGCTTGCGAAAGTACATTATCCAATGTCGTCCGCATTTAGAAGTATGGCTCAATCTGATAAGAAAATAGCTTCTGATATTGCTTTGGTATCAACGGAGCGTAGACTATTCCTTCGATTTTCAGGCAATAATAAACAAACTTTTAGGGCCACAGCACACACGAGATTTTTAGACGCGGCCACCGGCGATATAGACGCTATTTAGAAGCTGCATGCGACTAGACGCGGGGAGCGCACACTTCAAGACGATTTTCGATTAGTGCGATTTCAAATCAAATCAAATCAAATCAAAATCATTTATTGCAATTGTAAGATGATACATAGTAAAAGTACATGTTCTATATTACAATTTGCCATTGATGGCGTGCAATATGCTACACATCTCATACAATAATAATATACTTATTTCAAAATTATTACATTTTAGTTCATTACTATCAATTCATTCAATTTTATAATTTATAGATTAATTTAGTCGTAATATACATACACACTATACATCATAATACACATTATACGTTACTCATAGATACAATAATAAAAAATTGTCAAATGAAACGACAGTACATTAATGGCCATAATATGTCGTTATTTAGATTATTCATTGAGATATTCATTTATATTATAATAGCATTTTTCTATTAGATATTCTTTCAATTTAATTTTAAATATTTTTAATTCCGTAATAATTGTAATATATTTTGGTAATTTGTTATATAATTCAGGGGCGGTACAAAATACACTTTTCCGCATCATTACTGTTTTAGCATTAGTTGCTAACAATCTGCCCGTGCGTCTAGCGGATGAGCAGGTTTCGTACTTATCGAGATTTTGCTTGATATAAACTGAACACTCGTATATATACATTGATGTAACTGTTAATATTTTTAATTTAATGAAATGGGGTTTACATGTGTCCCTTCTTCCTAAGTTACAAATAGCTCTTATACATTTCTTTTGTGCCCTGAACGCCGTTAATATGTCGGTAGAATTGCCCCAGAATAGTATGCCGTATCTAATTTTAGACGAGACGTTACCGTGATACGCCGTTAGCAAAGTCGACAGATTTGCGACGGGTCTAAGTTTATTTAATGCGTATGCATTTTGACTTATACTTTTACTTATATAGTCTATATGTTGCTTCCATGTTAATTTATTATCAATAATTAGTCCTAAAAATTTTGTTATTTCTATCTCATTTATTTCATGTCCATTGTAATTAATATTAATTTGACTTTCAATATTATATGTTCTACGTTTAAAATTCATTAAATTAGTTTTTTCAAAATTTAGCGATAAATTATTAGTCATTAACCATTTAACCATTATGTCAAGAGTAATTTTTATCTTAGATTCTATATCTGTTAGGGTATTTTCAATAAATAATATTGTGCTGTCGTCAGCAAATAGTGTCACGTGTTGATTTGTTATTTTAACAATGTCGTTAATATATATAAGAAATAAAAGAGGCCCTAAAACGCTCCCTTGAGGAACTCCGTGTGTAGTTGTCTTAAAGTCTGATATATATTGCTTTTCACATTGACTCGATGGGCAGTAACTACTTATTTGGGTCGCTTGTTTTCTATTACTAATATAAGATTTCATTAGCTTATGCGTAATTCCTCTTATTCCGTAACAGTACATTTTACGAAGGAGTGCTTCGTGATCGATTTAGTCGCTAATGTATTTTTTTATAGCAAAGGAGGCAAACGAGCAGTTAAGTCACCTGATGTAAAGTGATCAGCAACGCCCACAGACATCCGTGACACCAGAGGTCTAACAGATGCGTTGTCGACCTTTGCTATAGTAAGAGCTACAGTAAGAATAGCTCTTTTCTTGAGGGGGCAGCTGATTCCAAATTGAAATGGTGCGTAGGATAAAATTGCGCTTATAGCTCACAGTAATGGACTTCGGAAGAACTAGGTGGTGACGGTGGAATTTAGAATTTCGGCGCGAAGGCCTATAATGGATGTATGTCAAATTAATGTCAATGAACGTCTAAATGCAGTGACAGACACTGCATCCACACAGTCGCGAAGCCGCCGGTCGCCGCGTCTAAAAGTCTCTTGTATACTGTCGACCTTAGAACAAAGTAAATGGCGCGCAGTGATGACATTTGTTACTTTAGAGACCACTGGAACAGTCACATGGTCGTAAGAGGACACTTAGTCTTACTTAGCCTTACAACATTCATAAATTTTAATAACGTTTGCAATCTTGCTTATGCTATAAACGCGTTGGTGGATCTCGATGTTACTCCTTTACACATTTACGCAAAAACTACAGAATCGACGTGGATTAAATTAAAACCAGATTAAAGACTGGTCTGGCATTACAAGAAAATTACTTTTTAACTCTGAAAATTAATAAAGTCCTTAAAAAGCTTACTTTATGGTGCAATCGCGAGGAGGATAATAATAGACTAAATTGTATGATAAAACATTATTTATTTTATTTTATAACTGTATTTAATAAGTTTATAAATATATTAAAGAGGAGAATATTGCAATAAAACGGTTGGAAACCAATGCATTTTTTCCGCAGCGGACTCACAATTGCTTGGCATTTACTTTGCATTTTGCAAGAAGTGCCTGAGCGAGCTTCATTTCACTTTTACAAATATGCGAAGAATTTGCATCTCATTTAATGACTTCAGCTGTTCCAAGCGTTGGCGTTTATCTATACTAATATTATAAAGAGGAAAGATTTGTTTGTGTGTGTGTGTGTGTGTATGTGTGTGTGTGTTTGTATGTAACGAATAGGCTCCGAAAGTACTAGACCTATTTCAAAAATTCTTTCACCATTTGAATGCTTCATTGTCATAGATCAACATAGGCTATTGCTTATCACGAGAAAATGCTTCATTCCCATGGGAAAAACGGTAAACTTCTAAACGGCTGAACCGATTGGGTTAAAATTTTATAGGGGTATTTAGATGGTTTCCTGGATGCTTAAAAATACAATTGGATCCGATACGGTGACGCTGCTGTCCTTTTAAGAATCGTAATACATAATGCATTTCAGAATGTGATGATCTTTAGTAAAGTTGTCCTGAATGTGCCCACGAAAGTTTATAAGTTGGTACGATCAATTTTCGACAGATGGCGCCACTGTCATTCCAATGAGTTTTATACATATATTGCTATGATAGTCCATGCTGACGTATCTGTTGGTGGCGTAGCACGGTACAGCTAGTTACATATAAACAAAGGAAAAGAGAAACAGTATGTAGAGAGTCCTCTATGCCAAATCAAAACGGTTACTCCCTTTGTGAGTATCAAATAAAATATGATATAACCTTTACAAATATCCACGCATCTGCAATTAAAACCGCCCAGTTCCAGCTGACCCGCAAAGAAGAGCGAGGGAGGTTAATTACACAGAAAGGAGGAGACGAGCTACAGTATACACAGCGTTATGAGGTCACACTTATTTGAGCTGTGTAATGGTGTGGAAACAACACAATGAAATGGGCGCAACTGAAATTTATATTCCACAACTGATAAATTCTCATATCATGCTTGCCTCCGTATATTTTTTAGGGTTTAGTAAATAAAAAGAGAAAAAGGAGTCTTATAGGACTCACTTTGTTATCAGTATACATGCCAGGATCTTTTTTTCGAAGTCTCCTATTCATTAATAGTTAAAATAATTTGAGCTAAGTTTGTTTCGCCGGTTCTTCTCAGGACAGGGCTGGGGTTGAACCGGTAGTAGATGAAATTTTTGACTATTTTAAATAAAAATATTTTTATTTTGAATATATTATTAAAATATGCTCAAAGGTGTGTACCTAATGAGGAAGTAGTTTAATAAACTGTTTGCATGATAAACAAGAAACATGCGTAATATACAAAAATATCAAGTAATATAAAAGTTTGTCTATACTAATATTATAAAGATTTGTTTGTTTGTTATTAATAAGCTCTGAAACTATTCGATCGATTTAAAAAATCTCTGACCATTAGAAGCCGACATTATTACTAATGAACATTGGCTAGTTTTAGTAAAGTTGTTTTGTATCCTCTCTCGAAGATTTCTGAGTTTGTACGAACAATTTTCGACAGATGGCGCCACTGAAGTTCCAATGAATTTTATATATTGCTGTGATAGTTCATGCTTGTTTATCTGTTGGTGGCGTAGCAACACACGCAAGCTAGTACCTAATAAACCACTTAATATCATCATTAGTTTTATAAGGTTTCTGCTGATTGGAAATAGTAGTTTAAGCAACTGTCATATAAAGAAGGGTATTAAAACACGAGTGTGAATTTTTGAAACGAGCGAATGCGAGTGTGGAGTGTTTTAATACCCGTGTTATATGCAGTTGCATACACTACTTTATCTTCACTAATGCAATTAATCAAATAATCAAACATTGCGAAACATTAAATTCACGCGTATTGTCCCATTCGTTGTTGGACCGACGACTGTTTTACCGACGAGGCGACGACTGCTTGACCGACGATTTAAAATGGAATGTTCTTTGAAGATAAATATTTTTATTAAATACTTTAATTTGATTGCAAAAATTGCGGCGCGTAAATATATACTTTTAATAATTCAATGTTAATAAAATACTAGCTTCAATGTTGAAATATAATGTGAAAAAATCACATGACTACTTTTAAATTTCTACTAAACAGTAGATTATTCGTTGTCTGTGGCGTTCATTTTTGCTTTCATTTTTTTGTAGAGCTGTTTGTCTCTTTCTCGCAAATCCTTTGCAAGCTAGCATTGAACCAATGAGAGCGCAGCTGCAGCGCGCGCAGGGCCAATCAGGAGCGAATGCGCGCTGTTAGGATTTTGAAATAAGGCTCTCTCACCACTCTCTCACTTTCTCTCGCTCTCACACAGTGTTATAATGAGATTTTACGATATCGATTTGGATATTATAACATCATGTCAAATTGCTTAAATTGAGTTTTTTGTAGTCTGAGCTATAACAGTAGTTATTATAAGTCAAGTATTGAAAACATAAGTAGAATGTTACAACATTAGTGTAGATAAAGGTTTTTTACATCCTCGCCAAACCATCAAACCAACGTTACCATGACAACATATTCTGTCAAGACGGCTGTTGGGTCGACTAGATTATAATAATAATCTATAACATTATGTATAGATTATTTTATTAATACTTAAATATAAGGGGCAAACGAGCAGTCGGAGCCATTTTCATAACTAAATAGAAATAGAAAAATCTTTATTCAGTGCAAGTTACATTTGTTACACAATACATAATACATAATACTTAATCAATACTACAATAAGAAAACAGGCTACAATACAAAATAACTAGTTAAAATATATAATATAATAGTTTTAAAGTTGGCAAACAAGTAACTCCAACTGATGACTAAAACAGTAATGCAACTTTACACTGAATCGGATTGTCACTCGGCTTAGTTGTTGGAAATATCACGTAAATATTGCCAACGCCGATATTCTGTAACATCCATGTAATACAGAAAGGGAAGGGAAACAGTGACGACTTATTCTTAAAAATTAAACTGTACATTAAATTATGAGCTAAAATACCACATATAAAATACTACATATTATGTATCTGCTGGCAACCGGTGCACTATTTAGTACAATATTATTTTCCAACTACTAATCCAACTACTGACGGCCATAGACATCCGCATAGAAGCTATACAGATGCGCTGCCCTCCTTTCTCCTCTTTCCACCTTGGGCCACCAGCTACTTACATACCGCACGAAACGCGACAGCACTGCTATCACTTTACGCCAGTCTCGTGTAAGCGAGAGGTACGTCCCCGGTCGTGCCGGCCTAATTTGGCTACATGCAAGCATGCAGTGTGGCACTACCGCTTCCTAAAAGTATAATAACATATTTTTATTTGTCACGGGGCTAGAATAATGTAGATAAGTCCACAGATGTATTTCACCAGTACCTCACTAGTTATGGGTACGTAGTTATAGCTATTGCAAATAGAAACAAGTAATACTGGACGTAATGAAGTTAAGTTAAGTGTATACAACACTTTATGCATATCCTCTCTATTCCCTCACCTCGTATTCCGATGCGACCGGTGAGAAATCAGGCGTATGGCAGACGTATTTGCGTGCTTTAAGGCAGTGGCTTTGCTACTTTGAATTTGATCAGAATAGTACAAATAGCAAGTATCGAAACCAGGAGCCAGGTCTAGAAACTTACTATGTATGAATGTATACAAAACTTACTGCGCCCCGCGGTTTCACCCGCGTAAATTTCGATCCGAAAATCGAAATCTTCCCATGGCATCATAGCCCATGGTGGAAACGTGAGGTCAGACTACATATTTTTAGGCTACATTTTATACCAATTTATATCAATTTATTAATAATAATCTACAAGAATGAAAGAGATTGCCAGTGTGGTAATATATTTTTTATCAATTATTTTAGTAAGAGGTAAAAAAATCCTATTAATATTATAAATGCGAAAGTTTGTATGTATGTTTGTTTGTTACTCCTTCAAACTGCTGAACCGCTTTTCATGAAATTTGGCACATACATAGAGGGTAACTTAGATTAACACATAAGGTAGTTTTCATCCCGAAAAAATGTTCCTATGGGATGCCATGGGATGATTTTTAATTTTCCACGAGATCGAAATTTACGCAGGTGAAACCGCGGGGCACAGCTAGTATTCTATAACTTCATTATTTTCTCATCCTCCGGGCGATGCAACTTTGTGTTGTACGCTCAACTTTTGGTGGTATTTCAGTACAATTAACCCTGTGTAGTCCCTAAGGGTCCGTGTTTTACCAGAAAATGGTAACCAACTTCATAAAATCAAATTTTAGTAAATCCCTTACAAGTTCGTTGCCTTAAATCAAATCAAAATCTAGAAGGTTTGTTAATATTGCCTACTTGATACTGATATCTGTATTATGTGAGTGGGAAATCTCTGAAATTTGTTGATAAAATACTAGACTTTGTCAAGTATGTTCACTGTATGGTAGTTATAAAAAATATTTTTAAGGAGGTTGTGACAAGTAAAAATCGTGTATAATTTTGTACGGAAACCAAGGTGTGCCAGTTCAACACACTTTAGTGGTTATTTTTTCAGGCTTGGAACTCCAAAAAGAGTACTTTACTTGAATGTTTATTTCACCATTGGCAGATCTTTGCCCGGGCACCGTAAGAGAGTCATGGGATCCTCCGACTTTACCTTAGGAGTAAGTATTCCCATTCTTGTGTTTGACCACTTAGGCTAGGTAGAGGAAGATGTGCATCATGTACTGTGGNNNNGCGAAATTTTTGGGGAGGGCCCGGTCTACTACTGCAAGCTCGCGACGGAGGCCAACTTCTTCAAAACTAAGAGCGCATGCGAAGGTGGACAGAGTGAATGATAACAATGAGGAAGAACTAGTGAGGCGAGTAGAACCACATTACGGCCTGTCGGACGACACCGTAGGCGTAACATATGGCGTCCGCCCCAGAATAGGGAGAAGGACGCAGGGAGAGGCAGAAGTTAATCAAACCTGAAGGGAGCAACTCGACCCATAACGGGGTAGGGCCCTGGGATGGTAGAGAGGCCTGACCTCTTTTTTTTTTTTTTTTTTTGGTATAGGAGGGCAAACGAGCAGTTGTAGCCATTTTCATGACTACCGACGCCCATAGACATCTGCATAGACTACAGATGCGCTGCCCCACTTTCTCCTCCCAGCTCCGTGGACCACCGGCTACTTACACACCGCACGAAACGCGACAGCACAGCTGTCACTTCACGCCGGTCTCGTGTAAGCGAGAGGTACCTCCCCGGTCGTGCCG
Organism: Calycopis cecrops; assembly: GCA_001625245.1. Lineage (NCBI taxonomy): Eukaryota > Metazoa > Arthropoda > Insecta > Lepidoptera > Lycaenidae > Calycopis > Calycopis cecrops. The sequence continues at coordinate 12,763 of LUGF01051499.1, read as the reverse complement.
GCCCAATTCGGCTGCATGCAAGCATGCAGCGTGGCACTACCTCTTAGGTACTGATACTGTACTCTCCCTTAATTCGAAGTAGAATTAAAGCATTAAAATTCCTTACCAGTATTCCAGAGGGAACAGTGGATAAGGCAGCGAGTGTCCCTCTTAACATTGGCATTGGCAGCCGCCGTTAGGGTCTAAACTTAAGTTGACTTGCCGTCAATTACTCCAGCAAAATGTATGCGAAGCGTTATTGATGTGGTTTAAGTCGATTAAAAATATATATTTGAATGTCTATTATCTTTGACTCATATACATCTTTGACCCAGAAAAAAGTTATTCATTCTTTCGAAAACCTCTCCTTGTCAGTGCATAAAAGAAAAACGAAGGTTCGAACTTGTTATTAATAAATCAAAAACATTAAGTAACAAATTCATGATTAGTTTGTTAACGCTCTCACGTTTGTCCAACCATGTTGTAGCTTTATCAGTACAACCATTAATTTGTAATGATAGTCACGGAAATAAATGTGGTGTTGTGCTTCTAATAGAACATAATCGATTATAATAAAATTAAAGTGAATTAGTTATGAAGCGACATAAATAAATAATATTATGTTATATATAAATAATGTTGTCAGATTGTCGATCACAAGTTGAATGCCTCGGAGTCTGGTGGTAAGATAGTCTAGTTCCAGATCGTTAAGTTCAGAGTTCGAGTTCCGGAGACCATATCCCTTTGGATGTCCTATGAGGCTGTAACTCACGTGCAGGGCATTTTTAGGATGCATGGTTATTTTTTATAGAGTAAGGGCCAAACGAGGAATCGGGGTCATTTTCATTACTACCGACACACATAGACATCCGCATAAACTTTATACAAATGCGTTGCCCCCTTCCTCCTCCTTCCTACATGGGCTACTACTACACAGCGACAGCACATCTTTTTTGGACTTCATGCATGCATGTAGCGTGGCTCTTCCTCATACTGCATAGCAGTCGGAGCCATTTCTCCGACTGCTCGTTTGCCCCTTTATACTATATACTGAGTAGGAACACGCTAAGCCTTCGCTGAGCTGTTTCATATAATGGAGATGAAACGCCCCGATATGATTCAGCAAAGCGGCACTGGCACTATTTCTTATACCAGATAATCTGTCCAACACACCACTTTTTTATTGCAGCCCACTCCAGACCGCGCGACCGACCAGGCGCCTTAGGTTCATTAATTACTGTTATCATCTATGGCCGCTTAACAAAATAATATGCGCTATTCACGGACCAGATTTGACATCAGTCGAATCTATATAATAACTATCTGCGCCCCGCGGTTTAAACCACGTAACTTTCGATCCCGTGGGATTATCGAGATGAAAAATAGATGTTGGCCGATTCTCAGACCTCCTCAATATGTTCACAAAATTTCATGAGAATCGGTCAAGCCGTTTCGGAGGGTTACGGGAACGAACATTGTGACTCGAGAATTTTATTTAAATGATATATTATAGTAGAAAAAATATTAAATGCCATAGAAATCCGCGTTAAAACATCAGTACAATGCAATTATGCACACCATAAACATATATAAGGCCTTCTTTATGTGTCGATCACACACACATCAACATGAAGTGGGCTAGTGTTCTCGTTATTGTCGCTCTGGCGGACGCCATATTCTGTGACAAAGTTGTGAAACATTACGACCTGGAGAAGGCCCCGCAGTTGTATGTTCAATACTTGAAGGAGTACAACAAGAGTTATCCCAACGATTTGCAAGTGTTGATCCATTACGAAAGATTCAGATTATCTTTGCTCGAAATCAACAAATTCTACACAGAAGGTCATTTTAAATATGACATTGCACTCAATAAATTTTCGGATATGACGGAAAAGGAGCTTTACCCTTACACTCATGGCTGTGAGTTTTATCTATTTATATTTATTATGTTTAATAATATTTGATGGTGTGGCTCAGGTAACGCAGCAGACCCCCCTCGAGGGATCTCCACCTTGTCGTGGTGAGGGGGCTTAGTACCCGTGGCTAGGACAACCTCGGTGAACCAAGAGGGATTGCGGGTGGGGACGCGTCGGGTGGGCTTCGCTGGGGCCCGCTCTGGATGCGTCCATGGAGGAGGTGTCGCGGGAGGAGGGGTGTCTCGGTGTGTCGTTGTCGTGCACCCTATCTCCCGCGACCGAACGGGGGCGCACCGTCTGTTGCGTTGGCGGTGGGGCCGCAGAGGAAGAGGAGATGCGGTGTGTCATTGCCGTCCTCCCTGTCCTCTGCGGCCGTTTAATGGCTGGTCCGCCGTCCAGCGGATGAGACCAGCCAATGCCGGAGGTCCTCCACCCGTCCCTCTGAATCAGCTGATGGCGGCGTGGATTCGGACAACCGGCGTGATATGCTCCGTTAGAGCATTGGGACCAGGGCTTAGGATGGGAACCTGACCTCATTGCACGGTTCCAACGTAGAGTTAGGGACTGTTCAAAGGCAGCCGGATAGTCCCTAAGGAGGAGGGTCTGGCCTTTTCACCGAGGCCAGCCTGTCGCTGGACGCGCCCTGTTGCTTTCAGATCCGGGACCCTCCAATCATAGCGGCTGAAGGCACCCGCAGGGGTTCAGTCGGTAAGGGCAACCCAGTTGTCAAGCCCGACACTGTACCCGGTTAAGCAACCTGGGCTCCTGGGTAGCGTGCGTAAAGACATTCCCCTGTGTCAACAAAAAAAAAAGGTAACGCAGCAGACGCCCTGCATGCTAATAATCGCGGGTTCTAATCCTGCTTAGCTCGAGAATATTTATCAAGGCACATGAATGTAAGACATTTCTATCGGTACTTAGTTCTGGGTTATACTAACATGTCATTAGAACATCAATATTACTGCCATTACAATCACTTCCCCCTTCTCCTGACAGATATCGCTATAAAGCTATCTCTTAACGCCAATATCATCTAACCAAGACGTACAAAATCTGTTGTGCCACCCCTATTCAGTTGCAAAACTAGTTTTTTTTTTGTTTCGCGGGAAAATGCGTTTTCACACTGCCATCAGTCGCTTTTTCTGAAATCTGTTCGCAACAAGGCATTTCGGTGACTGGCCAGTGCCTGATAAGGGACCGGACTCCTCCACAAGGGGGTTCTTTCGACTATCTAGAACCTCAATCTCCGACGTCTAGACCGTGGAATGGGTTTAAGTTCCCATCCTAATCCCTAGCGCTACTGAAGTAGGCAGCATAAGTTGAGTGTAGCGCCATTGCAGTGCTCCTGAAGACCTTTTATGCTACGCTGCATGAGGAAAGCGCCAATTTGAATGCACGCAAATTTGTGCCACAATTTTTGTCTGGTTCTTTAATTTTATTCTTTGTTTTCAGTGAATCCGAAGAAGAATTAAGAAAGTATCTCAAATTATTTCATACTAAAAATATATTACAAAACAAATAAATTTAAAGTAAATACAAGTTGGCGTGATTTTGTATTAAATTAATCTAAACAACAAAAGTGAAATATTTTCCAAGTCGAAATAAGGCTTCAGGTTCAGAAAAAGTGCATTGTAATTAAGTGTGTTGTATTATTCAATCAGGTATGATTATGTACCTGAGTTTGTTTAACCGGTTCTTCTTAGGGCAGGGCTAGGGTTGAACCGGTGGTAGATGTAAATTTTGACGTTCAAAAAGCTATTTTTTAAATTCTATTTTGAAAAAAACCTTTTAAATTTGATTTTGTATATTCATGCAATGCACTAGAAAACAACGACAAGGACACATCTTCTGCCAGACCTCTAACAGCACCAAAGCTTAATAAGTATATAAACCAGATGAGATCATTAAACGAGCTACTTTCTTATAACGTATTTTTATTTCACCAAGTTTTAGACCACAATGATTCTAAGGCCGACACCACACATGAGACTTTTAGACGCGGCGACTGGCGTTTAATGGTTGTCCACACTTAATGCGCGGCGCGGAGATGGCCTCAGTGAGGCGCGAACTAACTAGCGGTTTAACATTTATCTATAGAATAATTTACATCCCTTGAGTTAAGGTTCTTTTTGAATTGAACCACCTTCCGTTGGCGTGAGTTGCTTAGTGTAGTCGCGCTAGGCTCACGCCCCCGTCACTGCAGTGTAGACGCAAGGCGTGTTTTCATATGTTTGATATTTTCACGCCCGCACCCGCCCTAGGCTCGCAGTGTGGACAACCACTTAGACGCTTTTTAGACGCTGATAGCTGCGACTAGACGCAGGGGATGCACACTTCAAGACGCCATACGCTGCGACTTAGACGCTAATGTATGTCAATTAATGTCAATTAACATCCAAATGCAGTCGCGAGATCGCGATACTGTCGCACGACTGCCGTGCGACCGGTCGCAGAGAGTCACATGTGTGCTGTGGCTCTAATGTGTCCACAGTTCGCATTAATTAATTAATATGTCCAACTCTTTGACATACACCGGCTATTTACACGCTTTGATAAGCTTCTGACCCTTCAAATTGTATTACCATATTTAACATTATAACAACATGTCCGACTAATTATAATTTATTTATTAATTTTAACAATTCCAATAATTTAAATTTTGTAAGAGTTAGTGCCACACTGCATGCTTGCATGCAGCCGATTTGGGGCGGCACGACCGGAGAGGTACCTCTCGCTAACACGAGACCGGCGTGATGTAACAGCTGTGCTGTCGCGTTTCGTGCGGAGTGTAAGTAGCCGGCCTGCATCGATACAGTCGCAAAGTCGCCGTCGCCGCGTCTAACACACGTCGCGTGTGTGCTGTGGCTCTAAAAGAAGATTTATCCTTCTATCCGAACATGTCCCGTTTTGTTGGTGATGATTATGTCTGTTCATTCATAATAATAGCCTATGTCAATCCCGAATAGCTTTCTGTTAGTGAAAGCCTAGCTTATCTGTTGGCCCATGGAGGTAGGAGGAGAAAGGAGGGCAGCGCATCTGTGTAGCCTCTATGCGGATGTCCATGGGCGTGTTTAGACATGAAAATGGCTCCGACTGCTAGTTTGCCTTCCTATACCACGGCAAACATAGCTAGAATCTTTTGAGGCTCTATAGTATTAACATAGACACCTAGCTGAGCCTGTTGAAATTAATATTATAATATAATTCTTCTTATAGTATCAGGGAACGAAAGAGCATTCGAACCATTCAGTGACTTTCGCCGGACACTGAAATAAGTATGATTTTCTTCCCCCTCCTCCTCCTCCATCTTCTCTCCCCATCATTAATGTACTACTAATATTTGGATCTGGAATATATATTTTAAATATAGGTATATTCTGAAAAATCTACAAGATTGTAAATTTAATAGCCATGTGATTGTTTCCGAACTGTTTACTTCAAACGATTTTTTGTCAGATCTAGAATATACTAGCTCTCTACTCTAGCAAAAAACCAAAAATTATAAAAAAATATTCAGAGTAAGCAATTTGTAAAGACCTAAACTTAATCTTAAGCAAGAGGTCTAAACTTAATCTTATCTTAAGTAAGATGTAAGTGTTGTCACAATGTATTCATGCACGCAGCCGAATTGAGCCGGCACGACCGGGGACGTAACTCTCGCTTACACGAAATCGGCGTGAAGTGGCAGCTGTGCTGTCGGGTTTCGTGCGGTGTGTAAGTTGGCGGTGGCCTGTAAAGGTGGGAGGAGAAAGGAGGACGACGCATCTGAATAAACTCTATGCGAATGTTGTCGTCAGTCGTTAAAATGGCTCCGACTGCTCGTTTGCCCCCTTATACTATATAAAAAAAATATATTTTTTATTGCATGTATTATTACATAATATGTATAAAAATAATAAGACGTTGAAAGTTTGATTATTTTATTGTAATCCCTTGTCAGCCAGCCCTACTAAAATAGGTGACAATTTTGCGAGCTCTTCAGCTTATTCTCTGTACGTCTCTTTACTCTGTGACAAGTCAAAGCAATAATATGTAATTTCTACAATACAAATTATGACAAGGTACTAAAGTGTATAAACAAGGTTGACAAACGCGAGAGGCATTAAATGAAACCACATATTAAGTTTATAATTTCCAGGCCACACAACAAAAATCAGATCAATCGGAGCAATAGGTTACCAACAAATTTTTTTTTAATATTTTTCTCTCTTCCTATATGCTGTACCTCAGCTGATCGTCGACTATGGGCGGCTGGGGTCATTCACGCTGTACGAGGTTGTACGCGCCAGTACAAAGCATAATTAAAATTTTTCGCTTGTTTAAAAAAGTATTTTCGTATACTTGTCGTAAACTTTTTTTAACAGTTGCGGATTAAATGTAGGCACATATAGTATTTGTGAGGTTATTGATTCACAGGGATGGGTGGAGGACTCCTCAGCTCTTAGTCTGACCTCTACCTCAAGCCTGCCCGGTATAAGTAGCCCTGTAAGGCATAGCCTTGGGGATCATAGAGGCATTCAGGCCCCCCCACCACGACAAGGTAGCGGCATCTTAGGCTCGTATATTATGCTAGTACAAATATCTCATAAATAATAACAATAATTATTTCGTACAATATATTTTTTATGATATAGACAGGCAAACGAGCAGCCGGAGCCATTTTCATGACCACCAACGCCCACAGACATCCGCATAGAAGCTACACTCTTTTCTCCCCCCACCTCACCAAAGCTGCCACTTTACACCGGTCTCGTGTAAGCAATGGGTACCTCCGGTCATGCCCGCCTAATTCGGCTACACGCATGCATGCACCGTGGCACTACCTGCTACTAAAATATGTCACTCAAGACTCTACAAATACTGAAAATACATTTACAATGTAAAACACACGCTGCAATGCTTTGTGAAATTGATTACGTGCATTAATGCTTATTATTGATAATATTACTTGGAAAATATGGTTGTGATTGATGTTATTTTAATGGCTATTTCGTGGATCGGAATTTATTTGTGTGATTGTCGTTGACGATTTGTACTGAAAAATTGTTAGTCTTTTTTAAATTCTACATACTATTCAAAATAATTACCTTTATTATTTACTAGCTTCCGCCCGTCCGTCCGCGCGGATGTCGGTCTTCGCGTGGATGAATTTATTTTTTTTCTACGCATTTTTCCAGGATCAAAAGTATCCCATTTTATGCCCAGGATAATAAGGTATAATTATACCAAGTTTCATCGAAATCGAACTGTTAGTTTTCACGTGATGCCTGAACATACAGACAGACAGACAGACAGACAGACAGACAAAAATTTTTAATCGCATATTTGAGTTTGGTAGTAGATCCAGTAACACCCTCTGCTATTTATTTTTTCAATATTTTCAATGTACAGAATTGACCCTTCCATAGATTTATTATATGTATAGATACATTGCTGCCATCTAATAGGAAGGACATTTACACCTTTGGTATAGAACTCTGATGACAGCTGTGCTGTCGCTTATCGTGCGGCATGTAAGTAGCCGTCGGCCCATGGAGATGGGAGGAAGGAGACCAACGCATCTGTTTATCTCGATGCGGATATCTAGGCGTCGCTAGTTATGAATATGGCTGTAACTGCTCGTTTGCCCCCCTATATCATAAAAAAGCTGACCCGCTCCGAGGTGCTAGTGAGTTTAATTGCACAGAAAGGAGGAGACGAGCTACAGTATACACAGCGTTATGACGTCACACTTATTTGCGCTGTGTAATGGAGTGGAAACAACACAGTAAACTCAACAGTGATTTTTATATTACACTATGGTATACATAATATACTAATATATACTTATATATTATATAGATATATATACCATATTTCGATACGTAATAGAAAGAAGTAACAATCATATTATAATGTAAGAGACAATTTTCACATAATAGCGTTTATTATAATGAGAAAAATGGTAAGATTAGAGACCACTTTATATATACCACTATATATGACGATACATAGTTTATTACATACTAGCTGTACCTTGCGCACGTTGCTATGCTACCAAGAGATAAATCATACCTACTTTACGATCCTACAAAGGACATACAGACAAACATTCATATACAGGGTCGGTCGTAAGTAATGGATAACCCGTGAACTGGAGTTAGTCCGTGTCTAAAACTGTAAGAAAAACGTATTTTTTTTTCAGACTTCCTTACCGTATGAAAATGGCTTAGCCTTTTATATTTTTTTATAAATTTCGCTACTTTTTTCATTCATTCTGTTGCCATTTCATCAAATTTTGGTATTACTTTGTTATTTTTGTAGTATTGGTTTTTTTAAGACGTATGCTATTTAATTTTAGTAACATTTTAGGTGTTTTTGATGTTAAACACTTTCAAAATCGTCATTTTAAGATTTTTGTTTCTTAATGTCAACTTTTGATAGTTTACTGTGAAAAAAAAGTACGGTGCTAGAGCTACCCATGATCTTAATAAATAGTCTAGTATGTGTAGATTCTTTTCGCCGTCTCTATAGACGAGCCATCTGCGCAGGACAGAAATGAGGCAGAGGAACGACAGCTTAACGTGCGCTCCGAGGCACGGGGGTGTAACACCGCCAACATCCTGACTCCAACCTGTTATTAGAAATTGAAAAATCCCAATAACACTTTTTGGTCCGACCCGGGATTCGAACCCCGGACCTCGCGCCTGTGATTGAACATGCTTACCACTAGATCACGAGGCAGTCAGACATATTATATAGAATAGATTCAACTTCGAGAGGATGTTTTAAGAAATATGTTATAACTATTAGGTTTCATCATGCTGCAGCTGCCAGGGCCACTGTTCTTTTTGTACAAGGTATAAAGGTTGGACAAGGTATCAATCAGATAATATATGTATGTCCTTCTGCGCCATTTTTAGATGATTTGCTGATTATGTATGACTATAAAAATAATTAGATAATATAGACATTTAAAAAACCAAATGTGTTTTTGTTTATGTTTGGGTAATGATATAATATATCATTACATCTAATATTATTAGATATCTCTCACAATCACGAATTAACTATAAAATAAGAAAAGCTTTTCAATTGTCTCACCATCCCACTCTTTTTCATATAAAATAATAATTATTCTCAAATCTTTTTTAAAATATTTCTAAAATACTGACGTCGATTAAAATATATTTTTTGGACATCCAATACTACTAAGATTTAAAAACAGTTTATCTTTACAGTGATAATTAATGTCCATCTTGGGCCTAGGATACTATGGAGAGTGGGCATTCTACTACTAAGAAGTAGTGCCACACTGCATGTTTGCATGCAGCTGAATCAGGCCTGCACGATCGGGAAGGTCCTCTCGCTTACACGAGACCGGCGTAAAGTGCTGTCGCGTTTCGAGCGGTGTAAGTAGCCGGTGGCTACAGGCGTCGGTCGTCACGAAAACGGCTCCGGTTGCTCATTTGCCCGCCTATGTCATAAAAAAAAATCAGCTCATCCACAGTGGCGCCGTTGCGTGTCGTGGAGAAAAGCGAAACATTTACATGATTATGAATACAACATACAAGATTATGAATGGTTCAACTCGTATATTAACTACTACTAAAAATCTAAAGAATAAAATATATATTATAATAAACCTTTTTTATAGTCAACTTTACAACGTATTTATCCATTTTTTTAATGCTATGGATTATTCGGAACTCAGATACTTCGGTTCAAAAACCACTAAAAAATCGCTGTGTGTATGTACACTCACGCTCACAACGCATGCTCCGTTTAATTAACGTGACAAGTGTACTATTTTTTTACCAGTTTACATTTTTTATTAAAATCTGGGCAACTTTATTAAAATTTAGGTAAGAGGTAATTGGGCTGGCACGACCGGGGAGGTACCTCTCGCTTACACGAGACTGGCGTAAAGTGACAGCTGTGCTGTCGCGTTTCGTGCGGTGTGTAAGTAGCCCGTGGTCCATGGAGGTGGGAGGAGAAAGGAGGACAGCGCATCTGTATAGCCTCTATGCGGATGTTTGTGGGCGTCGGTAGGCATGAAAATGGCTTCGGCTGCTTGTTTGCCCTCCTATATCAAAAAAAAAACGCATCTGCAATATAATCTTCTTGTGTCAATAGTTGTAAAGGTCTCCGCCTACCTGTTTGATCCTTTATCCTATAAACTTGAAGTATAAATATTTACCATCAGTTAGAATTGGGTTACTTAATGGTCTACTATCCTGCTTTAGAATGACCTTCACCGAGCTGGTTGAGGGATGAAAAATATTTTATAGTCAATTAAATATGTCGAAAAATATATTGCAAATGGGTTGCCTAAAAATTCAGTCCCGAGTATGATTAAGGCGGATCACACACGGCACGCGGTTGGCGGTGAGGCGGATC